>WBNM01001201.1:5298-29871 GCA_013399055.1 Ramphastos sulfuratus | reverse complement strand
CCCCCCCCCCCCTTCTTTTTTTTTTTTTTTTTTTTTTTTCCTTGACCATTTAGGTAGTTTTGCTGTGGGGTGGTTTGTTGGGTTTGGGGTTGTTTGGTGTGTGTGTTTGGTTTTTTTTATTATTATTTTTTAAGGCTGCTGTCATCAAACACAGAGTGTCAAAACTCATTAAGCATTGCATTTGCTGCTTCTTAAATTTCCAGTGTGGAGATGAATCTGTGGCCTTTAGAAGGGGAAATTCTTCTGCTTGAAATCCCTGTATCATCTTGCCATTACCTAGATAGATGTAGGGCCTTCAGCTCATGCATTATTCCTCGCTGCAGCTCCAGGCACTCTGCACGGTGGTGCCTGCAGATGGGTTTGATCATCTGCTGTTGCTTCTTTTTGAGATGCCTTTCCCAAACCCTGGAACAGACACAGAAAGAGTTGCTGCTTTGCAGCAGGCTGTGGATGTAGAGTTTATTTTACTAAACTCCCAACCAGTTTGTAGATTGGGGGAGGACTGAACCTGGTGCTTGTTCTTTCATTGAAAGAGCCTCGTGCTTTGCGGGGTAAAAACAGTGCTGCTTGTGGGGGAAGGAAAGCATGTGTCCTCATTTAACCATTTAAATGTGCTGTAAAGGATCCTCTCTGCCTGGCAGCCTGCCACCTTTTATGGCATGAAGGTAAGCTGACAAGAAAAACAGTGACTCTAACTGAAAGTAGTTACAGGATTCTAACCAGATCCTGGTGCACGCCAGTTACATAAAACAAGAACACAGCTTAAATTTATTCCATCCAGCACAGTAGGCAAAAGTTACAGCCCTGGCTTGATTAAAAGGAGTTCTTGGAAAGGAGGCAGGAGAAGCTGTGAAGCTGAGTCTCATGTTACCAGCTGGTTTGGATGTTCTTCTAAGAATACATCTAGAATCTTCCTGTGTCAGTGTTTTCATGGTGCAGGCATGTGTGAAGCGCTTTCAAACTCACAGAGGGTGCTGTGCTTTGCTTTCAGGTGTACCTGAAGGCACCTATGATTCTCAATGGTGTCTGTGTCATCTGGAAAGGCTGGATAGATCTACAGAGACTGGATGGTATGGGCTGCCTGGAATTTGATGAAGAGAGAGCACAGGTAAGACAGCCTGCCCACAGACCTTGGCCATTTACCGTCCTGCGAGGAGTGGTGCAGTCAGGTAGCGAGCACATTCTAGCCTCCTTGCTTTCTGCCTTCACTTGCAGTACCAATCCCCAAGAAAACTTCAGAATATAGAAGTTCAGACATGTGGTTGTAGCTAAAGTAGTGTTTGAATTACATCAGAATATTAGGGGCAGGAATCATCTGTAGTTTACAGCTTTGTGGGTGATTTATCACTTACTACGCTGCAGAGTAGTAAATCTTGAAGTATTTGAGGAGCTGTGGCTGTAACTTGTAACCATTTAACTGGCAAAGTCTATCCAGCTGTTTATTTTGGAGTGGTTGGGGTGTTTTAAGCAGCTTTTTGGCTTATTACATAGGAGGGAAGGATTATTTCTTTTGTTCTTTTGACAGTGGTAGACTCTCTTTTAAGGTATGGGAGCTTTTGAGAGCATACTTCCTATCTACCTCCTTCCTAACACCAAAATGACTGTGGAGCAGCTGGATCTTTGGACAGGCGCAAGAGCAAAGTAACTCCAGAGGAAAAGCACTTTTTGAGTGCATCTGATAGAGGAGGTTCACTTACACAGCTGTAGGGTTCCTTACTGTTGTCAGACTTGAGACAGATCTTTGCTTTTCAGATGGAGCTTGGTAGCAAAACTGCTTCACTGATACCAAAAGCTGCTGCACCAGCTTTGCGTGGGCTGCCACACAGGTGCCCTGCCTCTGCAGCGGGCAGTAAATGGGATGTAGGAACATCAGTTAGCAGAGTTGTGCCATACAGTCCATATTTTGTGTGGTGAGCTTAGCAGCTTGTTTCTGTAGTTTGATAATTCAGGAATGCATAAAAATGCTTTTTAGCACGGGTTTGTTAAGCATGCAGAGAGAGGAAGAAGAGTGAGTGATTTCCTGCAGCCTGGGTTTTTTTCCCTTCCCGAGCTCTATATTCTGATTCTTAATATTATGTACTCTGTACCAGTGTAGAGCCCTTTTCTCCTAGCTTCTCTGAAAATTTCTTTAACCCAAGACCATGAAGACTCCCCCTAAATTTCCTTTGAACCACTGTTCAGCTTCTCCTAACTGGCAACTCTTTTTCATGTTTCTTTATCACCTTTCTTTTGTTCTCTTGAGTTCAGGGACCCAAAGGTACCTCAGTCGTGTAATTTCATTGAACTGCTTTGTGTGACACTGGTGATCCCCTTTATCTGCCTTTGTTACCCCTTATATATGTCTTACTTGTGGGTGTTCTTCACTAGTCACACAAATTCTTTGGTTTTCTGAACTACCTTTGCTTTCCCTTTGTGCCCTCTGAAGGGTTCCTTCTGGCAGCTGTGCAGTGGAACTACTTTCCACAAGGGTGCATTTTCTGTTTCCAGTTCTCAGTCCTCACTTGCATGGGGTTTCCCTTTTAGGAACCCTTTGGTTCCACCTAAATACCAAGAGCCCTCTTCTGCCCCAGGCATGCAGAGCTGGAGGGCACATGGATTGCTTTGCTTCTGTTCAGGAGCTGGGAATGATCAAATTCTATCTGGAGGTGTGTATGGCTGCAAGCTTCATGGTGCCTTTCCTCTCCCTAACTTAAACTGATGCATGTTGAGATCATTTTATTGTGACTGTGTTATGGGTTAAAAGAAATGCTTTGTGTTGAAACAGTCTCTAGGCTGGTCACAGCCCCACAGACTTTCTTCAGCATGCCTGTAAAGAGAAGCATAGTCCTGCCTCCTTTAGTTAATCCATGAGAGAAGCCACAGAACCAAGTTTTAACTTGAACCCTGCTGTTTGCTGTGGTGTTTGCTATTGCCAGATCTGGCTGGTGGTGTTTTGAGCCAGCTAAGTCCCTGTCACAGCAATGAGCTCTCTGGCAAGAGAGCAACATCATAGAATGGTAAGGTTGGAAGGAGACCTCAAGGATCATCTAGTTCCAACCCCCTGCCATAGGCAGGGACACCTCCCACTAGCACAGGTTACTCAAGGCCTCATCCAACCTGACCTTGACCATCTCCAGGGAGGGAGCAGCCACAACCTCCCTGGGCAACCTGTGCCAGTGCCTCACCACCCTCACTGGAAAGAACTTCCTCCTGACATCCAGTCTAAATCTTCCCTCTGCCAGTTTAAACCCATTGCCCCTAGTCCTGTCATTGTAAGACCTTATAAATAGTCCTTCCCCAGCCTTCCTGTAGGCCCCCTTCAGATACTGGAAGGCTACTATAACTTCTGTAAACTCCACTGATCAGAAGGCCTTCAGAATACAGTGGCTTACATAGCAAGGTCAAACGTAGACCTCTGAGGACTGTGCCAAATAAATCCCAAGATTCTTGATCTCTTAACTGTTTAAGTTTGACCCAGAACACTGTCACCTGGCTTCTGTACTGAGATGAGACAGATTTCAGCCTGCACTCAGGGATAGTGTCACTGTCTTCCAAGATTGGACAGTTCCTGGAAAAAGTGGGCACCTTTCCAAAAAGCAGGGGGATTGGGTGACCTGTGTGTAGAATTTTTCTCTTCTCAGTTTCCCGTGAATGTTTTTTTTTTTTCATGCATTGGGTTTATTTTAGTTTCCCACTGTGTATACACTGTCTGGACTAGACTTAATAATTCCTTCTTGTTGTCTTCCAAAGGTGCTTGTGCACTGAGCATGTGCTTTATTTCTTTGTGTGTGTGTGTGAGGGGTGGTTGTCTGCTCTCGGGTGTCAATGCTTGCTGGAATGTTGATTGCAGGGAGCTGAGCTGGAGGTGTTACACACGTGGCTCTGCAGAGATCTGCATGCACTCAGCTGCAGATGTGTCTTTTGCTTTCAGTTTGTGCTTCTCAGCGATGACAAGGAGGTCATTGGTCACCTTCATTGGGTACAAGAGTAGTAGCTAAGAGTTTCCAGTGTCACAATGCACTACACAGACCCAGAGCTGCCCTCTTTTATTTGTCAGTGCTGTAAACATTTGGGCAATCTTTGACATTCTGCAGTTTCCTTTTTCCTGTCTCTGTCATCTTTGCTTCCCCTTTTAACGCTGGTTTAATATTGCTGGTGGCAGTTGCCCCAACTGCTGACTTTGATCCCAAAATAACACAGATGTCAGAATGGCTTTAAGTGCCTCCTGCTTAAACCTTTTAAGTGCCTGTGGTACTCACTGTTTTCTGTCATCAGAGGGCCTGTTGGCTTTCACACACTTCTTACTCCCACCTTCTGGAAAGCTTGCCCTATACAAATGCAAAACTCTTGCATTTTCTTGCCTCTTACCACTTCTTACTAATATTGGGGTTGGAGAAAACCCTTCTTTTGCTGCTCTTGCAAATTACACTGTCCTCCACCAGCTCCAAAGATATTTTGGGGAGAAAAATCACATGCATAACAAGAAAGTGCTTGGGCAGTAACTTTTGGTGTTCTTTCTGTTTAATGGGCAGCTTTTCAATGTCTTACTGCTAACCAGATTCACTTGTTCTTACTGGAACCCTGATGCAGCTGCTTGCTCAGGCTTCAGAGGACTGACAAAGACACAGCTCTACATAGGAGCTTGAATATACTTCCCAGTTGGGCCTGAAATTTCCTTGGATTTGATATTTATCTTCAGTGTCATTAAAAGACTTTTTTCTGTCTTCATTCTTGCCAGTGTGGGTCTAGATGTAAGTGGTTGTTCTCAGAAAATATTTTCCTGCCAGGCTGCTGTGTGTGAGGATTTGTGTATGAGCTGAGATGTGTTTAAGCTTCTTGTTTTGTTTTCCTGGGCTGAGAGATTTAGATTTTTCTGTTCCTGTGTTGATGTGGTTCACATTTTGCTGCTTCTTTGTCTTAGTAGCAGCATTTTTATTTGAATAAAACTCAGATGGATAAATGATTTAACCTCAGCCTAGGCTGTAATGATTTGAGTGGCACTGGAAAAACAAAAAGTTCTTTAAATTCCTCTTGTACAAGTTGCTGAAGTTAACAAATGTCTCTGTTATAGCACAGCACCAGGAGCAGAGCAGAATATTGGGGTTTGTACCTAAAAAATAATGAAGTCTGATGCTTTCCACCCCCCCTTTTCTCAGACATTAGTAAACCAGTGTTTCAGGTGTCAACAAGTGTTCATGCTAGATGTCAACACAGTGATTCTTCCCCTGTGAATTTCTGATTTAGTTTCTTTTGGGTATGACCAAATCTTTAAGATATTCTGGCTGAAGCTGTATGTTAGACTTTTCTTTCAGGAGCACTTTAAATGATGGTAAAAAGCAAAATCTTATATATATATAAAAAAAAAAAAAAAAAAAACAAACCCAAAAACAAACCAACAAACCAAAACAAAAAAAAAAAAAAAAAAAAACCCCACACCTGCTTTCATTTAAGTCTATTGGGAAAAAAAACCCAACAAACCACACCACAAAGGGTGTTGAAGACATACCCCAGAGGCCACATCTGGAGTGTAGTTTCCAGTTCTGGGCTCTCTAGTTCAAGAGACAGGGAACTACTGGAGAGAGTCCAGCAGAGGCTACAAAGCTGCTGAGGGGGCCTGGAGCACCTCTGTGAGGAGCAAAAGCTGAGAGCCTAGAGAAGAGCAGCCCCAGAGGGGACCTGAGCAATGCTCAGCAAAAGCTAAAGGATGAGGGGCAAGGGGATGGGGCCAGACTCTTGTCAGCAGTCCAAAATGAAAGGACAGGGGACAGCAGGCACAAATTGGAGCCCAGGAGGTTCATCTGAACAGGAGGAGAAACCTGTTTGGTATGAGAGTGCTGGAGGCCTGGAGCAGGCTGGCCAGAGAGGGTGTGGAATCTCCTTCCAGACCCAACTGGCCATTGTGATTCTAGGCGAGCTGCAGTGGGTGCCCTTGCTTTAGCAGAGGGGTTGGGCTGGATGATCTGCAAAGGTCCCTTCCATCTCCCCCTGTGCTGGGATTCTGGCATACATAGCTTTTGTAAATTAGAAATAAGGCAGCTTTTCTGCAGTCACCTGGGAGCTAGGCTCATCTATTTTATCTCCATCCTTCTGCATTATTAAGAACAAACTTCCTTTCCACTGTCTGACCTTGGCTGCCGTGCACTGCACGAACATTAAGATAGCTCTAAAGAGCCAAATTTCTACTCTTAAAAAATAGTAGGCAGTGTTAAAATGTTATCTTACTGGCAACTTTAAACATTGCCTTTCAACACAGCTGTCTGGGGACCTGTTCCTGACTGACAGCTGCATGTATCTGACTCTGCTGGCCCACGAGGGAGACTCATCCACATCAGTTCACAAAGGAGCTTCAGGCTGCACGAGTGTGCCCGAGGCAAAAAAAGCCATTTAATGTTCTCCCAGACTAGGGATGCTTTATCTTAAATTAAAACATTTATGCACTTAATCTCTGGGTAGATTAAAATTAAGTTGGGTTCTCAGCTTGTTTTTTGTCCTCTTCACAGCCAAGGTTAGGATTTTTCCTTTTAAATTCTCAACTTGAAAGTGACATTTGCATGTGTGGAGGAGTCAGAAGCAAAATTGGTAGTAATTATAGCTGAGGACTTGAGGGAGAACCAGTGCAGTTTATCATAGAATGGTTTGGGTTGGAAGGGACCTCCAAAGGTCATCCAGTCCAACCCCCCTGCAGTCAACAGGGACATCCTCCACTAGATCAGGTTGCACAGAGCCTTGTGGAGCCTGACCTTCAGTATCTCCAGGGATGTAGCCTCAACTACCTCCCTGGGCAACCTGTTGCAGCGTTCTAGCACCCTCCTGGTGCAGAACTTGTTCCTAACATCCAATCTAAATCTGCTCTGATTTCAAACCCTTGCCCCTTGTCCTGCAGCTGCAGTTTTGTGCAACCTCTTTGGATTTGGCTCCTCCATTCTGAAAGTTTGAAGAGAACAGAGGGACCAGAGTCATTTATTTTCATTCTGACCAAAACAGGTGCTAAAAGATCTCTTCAAGAGAAATAATTTTCATCCCAGTTAATAACAGCTAAAGTGTTGTTAACACTTTAAAAGCCATTTCTAATAAACACAGGGTTTGAAGAAGTATTTTTTTGAGCATCAATTTGTTAAATCTCTTCTTGTGCACATGCTGCTGTGGAAAATAAACCACAGGGCTGATGAGAACCTGCAGGTTGTACTGGAAGGTGGACAAATAAGTGGAAGAATGACTTCTGCTTGGTAATTTATGCATCTCTATTTCAATGATTTAAATGATAATTAAGGATTACTAATGTGTAGTGATGCACTTCCAGCAGCTTTTCATAAAGAGAGGTTTTAATTGGTTTGTAATTAGATAATAACCTTTTTGGGGGGGTTAAATGAAAGAGATTTAAATGACCATCGCTGACATCACGATTCATAGATTAGTTTAGAGTGGAAAGGACCTTAAAGAGCATCTAGTTCTAACCCCTGTGCCATGGGCAGGGACACCTCCCACTGCTAGTGAATCATAGAATCATAGAATGGTAAGGTTGGAAGGGACCTCAAGGATCATCTAGTTCCAACTCCCTGCCATAGGCAGGGACCCCTCCCACTAGCACAAGGCCTTGTCCAACCTGGCCTTGAACCCCTCCAGGGAGGGAGCAGCCACAACCTCCCTGGGCAACCNGAATTGTCTTCAAGGTGACTTGCATCATAGACTCACAGAATGGCTGGAAGGGATCTTGGAGATCATCTATTCCAACCTCCCTGCCATGAGCAGGGACACCTCTCAACTAGACTTGGCTGCTCAAGGCTTCATCCAACTTGGCCTTTGAACATCCTCAGGGAGGAGGAATCCACAGTCTCCTTGTGCAACCTGTTCCAGGGTTCCACCACCCTTGTACTGAAGAGCTTCTTCTTAAGATCCAGTCTAACCCTGCTCTCCCTCAGCTTCAAACCATTCCCAGAATCACAGAATGTTAGGGGTTGGAAGAGACCTCCATAGATTGTCCAGCCCAACCCCTCTGCTAGAGCAGGGCCAGAGAATCTATCTCAGGTCGCACAGGAATACATCTAGACAGGGCTGGAAAGTCTCCAGAGAAGGAGACTCCACAACCCCTCTGGGCAGCCTGTTCCATTGCTCCATGATTGAGGGGTTGGAACTAGATGATCCTTGTGGTTTCTTCCAACTCTGACTGATTCTATGATCCTTAAGGTAAAGAAGTTCTTTCCCTTTGTCCTATCTCTAGACACCGTTACGGAAAGTCTCTCTGCAGCCTTCCCATAGGCTCCTTTCAGGTATTGGAAGGCAGCTCTGAGGTCCCCCTGGAGTCTTCTCTTCTCCAGGCTGCACACCCCTAGCTCCCTCAGCCTGTCCTCATAGCAGAGGTGCGCCAGCCCCTGTATCATCTTTGTGGCCATCCTCTGGACTCTCTGCAACAGCTCTGTGTCTTGTATGAGAACAAAGATGTTTTGCTTCTTTCATGTAGCCTTTGAGAATTCCTAGCTTTTACAAACCCAGCAGTTTGCAGAAAGCAGCTCTCCTTTCCAAATCTATTTCAGTAGTAGCTGCTTTGCAGCCTTGATGATCTCCACTGCAAGCCATGAAGGTGAGTATTCCATTGACCTCTGCTGGCCTTTGCTGCAGCTCCTCTGTGTTCTAGCAGGGTCTGCAGGACATATTTGTCCCTGCTGCCAAGCGAGCCCTGCTGTTCAAAAGCGAGGTGATGTGGCAGAACTGAGGGTAGCCTTTTGTGTCACTCTTGTGTCATCTGGTTTGGCAGCAGGAGGATGCATTGGCACAACAAGCCTTTGAAGAAGCTCGGCGGAGAACTCGTGAGTTCGAGGATAGAGACAGGTCTCATCGGGAGGAAATGGAGGTGAGGGTTTCACAGCTGCTGTCAGTAACTGGTTAGTACTTTCCCAAAACTTTAGATTTGTTTCCATTTATTTGTCTGTCTGTGCCATGTTGTGTGCTTGCTGTTTGCTGTTGTCACGTCAAAATTGCAAAATGCATTGCTGTAAGCTCATGTAAGCTACCTTGCAAGGTGGAGCTGTGATGAGGGTTCTCTGATTTTTAACCTTTCTGTAGGTGGCCTTTTCTCTGGGTACTTCAGCTGTAAGGATGACTTTGTCCACAGAGCCTTCATCTCTCTCTCATCTGATTCTTTAATAGCAGAGAGAGGGATCTTTTGCCCCATGTCTTTTTCATGAACACAGGAAAGGCTTTGGGAGCTGCGGGCACACCATTTTGTAGCTCATTGTCCTATGTTGTGGGAAGCATTATCACAGTATCACCAAGGTTGGAAGAGACCTCAAAGATCATCAAGTCCAACCCATTACCACAGACCTCAAGACTAGACCATGGCACCAAGTGCCACGTCCAAACCCACCTTGAACACCTCCAGGGACGGTGACTCCACCACCTCCCTGGGCAGCCCATTCCAGTGGTCATTACCCATGACTTTAATCAGATGCCACAATCTGCTTTCTTGTACAGGCTGCTTTTATTTTCCTCTCACCTTTTGTCTTACTGATGTGAGCTCTCCCCTCCTCTATTTCACTGCTGTAGTTCCTCCTACTTTGCTTCTTTTGGGCCCCACAATCTTGAATCTTTCTCACTCTTGGTGGGAGCAAAAATTATGGGGATCAAGAAAAGAGGAGCCAGAAAAGGGAATGGAAACCATCTGCTGAGATGTCAGAAAGGCAAAGTCTGTGAGAGGACAAGTAATACATAAGGAGAGTTGGCAAGTTAAGGCAGAGGCTGTAGGTCAGGCAGAGAATAAGGAGAAAACAAACACTTTGATTTGCTCTCCCTTACTAACTCTGTTTCCTGCTTCCTAATTCATCAGTACAGCCTGAGCTCACTGTAATCAAATGTGATCAGTCTGCTGCTGCTGCTTAGCTTTTTAGAACATTTGGATATTATTACTGCTAAGCTACTTTTCTCCTGGCATCCTTACTGATAATTGAGATGATCAGACAGACTGTTCCCTTCCAAGTGCAACTGGAAGAGACCAAGAGGGAATGAGAGGGAAAAGGCAGATGCAGAGAATACCACCTCTCACTTAGGGATGGCTGGTGTGCATCTCTATACCAGGTCAAATGGCAGCTGTAGCAAAGCTCAAATCCTTGCCATGGAGGCCTCCCTCCCACTGGGTCCTTGGAGCAGCAGCTGGATTACCTGAACCATTGTCTCTGGAGCCTGCTCGTAACTTCAGTACGAAAAGGTAGAATTAGCTTAATGCTGCTCATGATCTGCCTTAATTTTAACAACACAGTAGGAACTTTAAGCCCAGCCTTATGTTTCTGACCTCAATTTACTTCAAGCTTTTCTTATTTTCCTTTCCTGTGCCCTTCTTCCCCACTCCTGTTACTACAGAGAAGCAGCTGTGTGCTTACTGAATGCTGAAGGTCAGCAAAGAGGCTTCCTGAAATAACTCCTGGAGTTCTGTGAGACTTATTCTTCCTTCCAAGTGTAGAAAACACTTGATTTGCAGCTAGAACACACAAAAAATCTTTCAATTAAGAGTGAGAGTGAGGTAATTCTGAGCATCTGGGGCTACAGGACAAACATCAAAACCTTTCACACTTGAGACACAAAAAGCAACATCCCTGGCCAGCTGTAGGAGCTGGAGTCAATAGCTTCTGAGAAGGCTCTTTGCTTTTAATAAGGCAGCAGGCAGTTGTTATTAAGTCATGTCCTTATTAGCTGCAAGTACCCATTTTCTCTTCAGATAACAATAGTTGTCCCAGCTCTAAAGCACTGGTGCAGACTACCTACAGAAAGGAAGAACAGAGAAAAAACTTGAGAGTGTGTTGAAGTATGTTTAAGCAGAATGAAAGCCTTGTCAAAAAGGTATTTCAGATTTATGTGATGTCAAAACCAGGTTGCTAAGAATTGGGATACATTTTGTTGTGCATGCTTTGTGTTTTGTTTTCCTTGTCCTGTTTGATATGTGTAACCAAGAGATCTTTGCCTCAATTGCTTGTAGTTCTGTGATTGGTTTTATCACATTTCAGTTTCCGTTTGTGTGGAAGACATTCTGGAATGTTTACAATGAACCTTTTGCACTCTGGGTCTTAGAACTGCACAAAAATCAGGATGTTTTGGGGCAGGAGGGAGAGAGCAGGGATAGATTTACAGTGCAGTTCCTCAGGAGGAATCAGGTTTCCTTCCAAACCCATTCATTGTTCCTCTGCCTTTCGCTTCACTTGTGTCCTGCTGCAGTAGTCAGGCAGAATCAAATGAACTTTAATCAGTAAGCACTTACATAAAGTGCTCGTGGTCATCAGATAGAATTCTCAGCAGAAAGCAATGCATAAATGTATCTCCCCATGTTTGTTTTATTTATGGCCTGTATTGAATTTTCCAGTGCTCAATCAGCTTGGAAATAGAGTTTGTCAGTTGTATCCCATTGCCAGTGGCTATAAAAACATTAGTGGAAGCTTTTTTGTGCACTGAGGGTGTGGATTCTGGGCCTTTAGTTGGATTGCAAAGATGGACAGCTAGGAGAGATGGGTTCTAAGTGTTCTGAGTGGATTTTTATGTGTGTTAGACTGCACACAGATGAAGGTCCCCTTCAGCATCTTCTTTTTGATACGGTATCTATACACCTTTCATCATTACTGAAGCTGATTTCCTGCTAAGCTTGGCATGGGCAGTAAAACTGGGAATTGCCAGACCTGGAACAGGATCTCATCAGTGTTAATGATTGCTGTAGGAATTGCAACACTGTCTAAACTCAGGATATTTCAGACAGGAGAATTACAGCTGAAATGTCTTTAATAGAGACCAGATTCTGCTGCAGTGGGGGACTGAGGGGGAATCCTGCAATATTCCACCCACTCTACCCAAAACAGAGGCGCCAGCTCTTTGGAAACGTTTATCCATCCAAAGCCTGGCAGCATGTGAAAATGATCAGCTTCAGTTCTTTATTTATACAGCTTGCAGTGCAGCAAAGATTCCCTGTTCTAAGCCTGTCTGGAGACTTCTAAACCAAAGTGATACATCCTTGCCTAGGAGTGATCAGCAGAGGTGGCTGGCAGCAGTTAAAAGAGCTCGGATCTGGGTATCAGAGTGGTGAGATTTTGGCAGGGAGGGGGAAAAAGAGCAACTGCAGGAACAATTTAGGAATAATTCAGGAATGGCATTGGGTTGGAAAGGACCTTCAAATGTCATCTTCCTCAACATCCATGCAGTCAGCAGGGACACCTCCAACTACAGCAGGCTGTCCAGTGCCACATCGAGTCCCATCTTGAATGTCTCCAGGGATGAGGTCTCAACCACATCCCTGGACATCACTTTCCAGTATTTCAGCACCCTCACTGTGAGTTACTTCACCTGATGTGCAACCTGAATCTCACCTGCTCCAGTTTCAAACCATTGCCCCTCATCCTGTCACCACAGGCCCTTCTAAATGGTCCCTTTCCAGCCTTCCTGTAGGGCCCCTTCAGATATTGCAATGCAGCCATAAAGTCTCCCTGGAGCCTTCTCTTCTCCAGGCTGAACAGCCCCAACTCTGCCAGCCTTTCCCCATAGCAGAGGTTCTCCAGCCCTCTGGTCATCTTTGTGGCCCTTCTCTGGACCCCACTCTAGCAGGACCATGTCTGTCTTATGTTGAGGGCCCCAGAACTGGAGGCAGTGGTCACAGACACCTTCCACTAGCCCAGCTTGCTCAAGGCCCCATCCAGCCTGACCTTGAACAACCTCCTTGGGCAACCATGTTCCAGTATCTCACCAGCCTCACTGTAAAGAATTCTTTCCTGTTACCCAATCTCAATCTACCCTGTTCAAGCTTAAAATCTCTCATCCTGTCACTCCCAACCCTTATCAAAAGTCCCTCCCCAGCTCTCCTGTAGCCCCCTTCAGGTACTGGAAGGCTGCTCTAAGGTCTCCCTGGAGCCTTCTCTTCTCCAGGCTAAACAACCTCAACTCTCCCAGCCTGTCCCCACAGCCCTCTGATCATCTTTGTAGTAGCTACTTGGCAGCCTTGCAGTATGTAATGGCTTCATACCCGTGAAAGGGAAATTTCTCTTCCCTTGAGCACTTGCCACCCCAGGAGGAGCTTAGACTAAGGCCATTTCTTTAGGGATGTGTTCTGGAGCCAATGCCATTGACCAGGTCTGTGAACATTTCCCTTGCTGCCAGCCTGTTAGAAGAGAGTGAAGAGACTGAAGGGATGTCGCTGAAGGAGCTGTTTCATTTTCACTCTTTGTCCCCTTGTGTCTTGGTTGAGAGTGTCAGTACTAGTGTTTGCTTCTGGTTGTTGGCCTGGGTTCAGTAGGACTGACCAGAGTTGAGTGTCAGGATATGCAAGGGTCTGCAGAAACTGCTGTGGGGTTGCTGTCTAGAGTTGCTTGAGTCTTGCAATAAAAGCTTTTGCTTTGTAATTGGTGTTCTGGCCATAGCAGAATGATGCAAAAGATGTTACATGGTCCAGAATGACTGAGAGATTGGTACCCCTGAAGATTAGCCAGCAGTGTGCTCAGGTGGCCAAGAAGGCCAACAGCATCCTGGCCTGGGTCAGCAACAGTGTGGCCAGCAGGAGTAGGGCAATGATCATCCACCTCTGCTTGTCACCAGTGAGGCTGCACCTCTAAAGCTGGGGTCAGTTTTGGGCCCAAGCGACAGAACAAGAAGAAACATTCTCAAGTTGTGCCAGGGGAGGGTTTGGGTTGAACAGGAGGACCAGTTTCTTCCCTTAAAGGGTTGTCAAGGCCTGGAACAGGCTGCCCAGGGCAGTGGTGGACTCCCCATGACTGGAGGGATTGAAAAGCTGTGTAGATCTGGTGCTGTGGGGGCATGGTTTAGTGCTGACCTGGCAGTGCTGGCTTAACAGTTGTCCTCAGTCTTAAAGCTCTCTGCCAGCCAAAACAATTCTGTGCCTGGGCACAGCCCCCAGCTGGGGAAATCACAATGCACTGAAAGTACCAAGCTGTGCTCAGCCCAGAGCAGCAGCACACAGGTGTCTGCTGCCAGCTCTTGGCTGCAGCAGAAGGTAGCAAGCAGTGGATTTTCCAGGGGGTGGGTGAAGGTAAGGGACTCTGTTGTGTGTTGCTCTGTGCAGGTGAGGGGTTTGTGGTTTGTTTTGTGTAGGCAAACCATGACTTCAGAATTGATCTCTTGAATGCTCTTGGCTGCAGCAGAAGGTAGCAAGCAGTGGATTTTCCAGGGGGTGGGTGAAGGTAAGGGACTCTGTTGTGTGTTGCTCTGTGCAGGTGAGGGGTTTGTGGCTTGTTTTGTGTAGGCAAACCATGACTTCAGAATTGATCTCTTGAATGCTCTTGGCTGCAGCAGAAGGTAGCAAGCAGTGGATTTTCCAGGGGGTGGGTGAAGGTAAGGGACTCTGTTGTGTGTTGCTCTGTGCAGGTGAGGGGGTTGTGGTTTGTTTTGTGTAGGCAAACCACGACTTCAGAATTGATCTCTTGAGTGCACAGTTCGGCCTGCTCTTCAGCCTAGCTAAGGATGTTCTTCCTGGTTGCTTTTCTTGGGAGTAGGTTGGATCTCTTCTCAGTTTTCCAACTGAATTTGTCCAACTGGCATTTCTTTTAAATGTCATCTTCTTGTGTTTTGTGTTCATTTCCCATGTTCCTGCCACGCTCTTTATTTTAGCAGCGCTGTGAGTAAAGAGGCAGAGTGGTTTGCTCTTCCCTCCAACAGTCTAGTCTAGCAATCTGTCTGTTTGTGGTCTTGGGCTAAATTTAAATTGCATTAATGGCTAAGCAGAGCCATTTCAGGAAACTGCATGAAATTCCCATTTTTAAACCTTCAGTTTGTTAGGGGAAAAAACAAACAAACAAACAAACAAAACCCCAACCCCAAACAACAAACCAGCAACAAAACAAACCAGCACTGTTTACAAACTTGTTTCTTCCTGTAGAAACCCTTCTCAATACAAGGCACTGAAAAACTCCATCCTTTGAAAATTGCTGGATTAAAAATCATGGAATCATAGAATGGTCTGGGTTGGAAGGGACCTGCAAAGGTCCTTCCCCCTGCAGCCAGCAAGTCCAACCCCCCTGCAGTCAGCAAGGACATCTTTCCATTAGGTTGAGCTGCATAGAGCCTTGTGGAGCCTGACCTTGAATATCTCCAGGGATGTGGCCTCAGCTACCTCCCTGGGCAACCTGTTGCAGTGTTCTAGCACCCTTCTGGTGCAAAACCTGTTCCTAAATCCAATCTAAATCTGCTCTTCTCTAATTTCAGACCATTGCTCCTCATCCTGTCACTGCAGGCCTTTGCAAACAGTCTCACTCCATCCTTCTTGTAACCCCATTCAGGTACTGTTAGGCCACCAGAAGGTCTCCTTGAAGCCTTCTCTTCTCTAGGCTGAACAACTCCAGCTCCTTCAGCCTGCTCTCATAGCAGAGCTACTCCAGCCCCCTGATAACTTTTGTCACCCTCCCCATCTGGACCTGCTTCATCAGGTCCATGTCTCTTGTGCTGAGGGCTCCAGAGCTGGGCTTACCTTTTGAAATCTTCACTCCTGCTCTAAATTTCTACAACAAATCTTACCCCAACAAAGCCAAAACAAAATTAAAAAGGAATTGAAGATTGACCACCAGTCTAAAAGTGCTCTAATTAGTTTTATCAAAAAATTAACTGGCTTCAGCAGAAAATATTCCAATAAGGCTCTTTTGGTTTGTTTTTGTTTCTCCTTATCCAACTTTTTTTTTCTAGGATGGGTGGGTTGGTTGGTTGTTTTTAAGGTTTTGTTTTGTTTTTTTTTTCCCTCAAAAATTAATCTGGAATGAATTTATTTACTACTTATTGTATGTACTTTCCAAACTACCAAGGATATAAGAGTAGTATAATCTTTAATGCACCTTTTTGGGTGTGAAAGAAAGGCAAACTGTTGTTTCACATGCAGCTGTGTCAAGGGCCAAGAAGGCCAGTGGGATCCTGGGGTGCATTAAGAGTGTTTCCAGCAGAGGGAGGGAGGTTCTCCTTCCCCTCTGCTCTGCTCTGGTGAGACCTCACCTGGAACATTGGATCCAGCTCTGGGCTCCCCAGTTCAAGAGGGACAGGGATCTGGGGGAGAGAGTCCAAGGGAGGGCTACAAGGATGCTGAAGGGACTGCAGCACTGCCTGGTGAGCAAAGGCTGAGAGCCCTGGGGCTGCTTAACCTGGAGAGAAGAAGGCTGAGAGGGAATCTGATTAAAGTCCATGAATATCTTAGGGCTGGGGATTAGGAAGGATGGGACAGGGACAGCCTCTGCTCGTTTGTGCCCTCTGAAAGGACAAGGGCAAGGGATGGAAACTGCAGCACAGGAAGTTCCACCTCAACATGAGGAAGAACTTCTTGACTCTAAGACTCACAGAGCACTGGCACAGGCTGCCCAGAGAGGTTGTGGAGCCTCCTTCTCTGGAGAATTTCCAGCCTTGTCTGGATGTGTTCCTGTGCCACCTGCACTAGATTCTGTGGTCCTGCTCTGGCAGGGAGGTTGGACTGGAAGATCTCCAGAGGTCTCTTCCAACCCCTAACATCCTATGATCTTTAAGGACTCTTCCAAGCAGATAGATTCTGTGATTCTGCAATGTTATGAGTAGAGATTTGTTCCCAAAACCGTGCAGGGGCTGGGGTTTGTGCAGAAAGTGCTAGGGAATGCAGATATCAGAGAAACAATTTGAGCTGCAGAGAATCAATGCTGACTGCAGGACAGAGGAGATCAATCTTGCAAATCAGGGAATACTGTAATCTAAGCTGCTGCTTTCAGTCAATGAAGGTTAGAAAGGGGCTGAGCAACTGGCTGCAGGCAATCAATATCAATTACAAATTTATAACCTGTAGACCAGCCTTCAAATAATAGTTTCTAAAAGGCAGCATTTTAGGCTAGATTTTTTTTTTTTTTTTTTGCACAAAGGTGAAAATTTTAGTCCATTCTTGAAGCTCTTTAGGAGCTGTACTCTTGCTGTGCTCTTCCCTTCTCTGATCTGCTGTTTGAGCCAGCAGTGTGCCCAGGTGGCCAAGAAGGCCAATGGCATCCTGGCCTGCATCAGGAATAGTGTGGCCAGCAGGAGCAGGGAGGTCATTCTCCCCCTGTACTCTGCACTGGTTAGGCCACACCTTGAGTACTGTGTCCAGTTCTGGGCCCCTCAATTTAAGAAGGACATTGAGGTGCTTGAGCGTGTCCAGAGAAGGGCAACGAGGCTGGTGAGAGGCCTCGAGCACAAGCCCTATGAGGAGAGGCTGAGGGAGCTGGGATTGTTTAGCCTGGAGAAGAGGAGGCTCAGGGGAGACCTTATTGCTGTCTACAACTACCTGAAGGGTGGTTGTGGCCAGCAGGAGGTTGCTTTCTTCTCTCAGGCAACCAGCACCAGAACAAGAGGACACAGTCTCAAGCTGTGCCAGGGGAAGTTTAGGCTGGAGGTGAGGAGAAAGTTCTTCACTGAGAGAGTCATTCCCCACTGGAATGGGCTGCCCAGGGAGGTGGTGGAGTCACCGTCCCTGGAGGTGTTCAAGGAGGGTTTGGATGTGGCACTTGGTGCCATGGTCTGGTCTTGAGGTCTGTGGTAATGGGTTGGACTTGATGATCTTTGAGGTCTCTTCCAACCTTGGTGATACTGTGATACTGTGTGATACTTCAGTTACCAATGTGGGGTGTCAGAATTTGGAGCTTTCAAACAAACATGTTTGCAAAGATTATAGGAGAAGAGTGCCAAGGTTGGTAGGGAGATTGTGCTGCTTGGCCTACTTGTGCCCTACAGCTCTCCAGCAGCTGGTGAGGGCAGAGCAGCCTCAGTATCTAACCCAACTGATGAGCATTTTTGCTGAAGAGTACTTTGTTCTAGGAGGAAGATTGTTGGAAGCTTGAAATGAAGTCTTGATGGGGATAGGTGCTAAAGGATTTTTATCTATGGTCTTTGCCAAGAAAATTCATAAGGTTATAGAGTGGCTTAGGTTGGCAGGGACTTTAGAGATCATCCACTCAAACCTCCTGCCATGGGTAGGGACATCTCCCACTAGACCAGGTGGCTGAAGGCCTCATCCAACCTTGCCTTGAACACCTCCAGGCAGGAGACATCCACAACCTCCCTGGGCAGCCTGTTCCAGAGCCTCACCACCCTCCTACTGAAGAGCTTCTTCCTCAGCTCCAGTCTAACCCTGCTCTGTCTCAGCTTCAAACCATTTCCCCTTGTCCTGTCTCTAGATACCCTGATGAAAAGTCCCTCTGCAGCCTTCCTGCAGGATCCTTTCAGGTATTGGAAGGCAGCTCTGAGGTCCCCCTGGAGCCTTTGGTTCTCCAGGCTGAACAGCCCCAGCTCCCTCAGCCTAAAATTTGTTTGTCTTGAGTGCAGTGAGTTTGAAAGGGCAGCAGAATGGATGTAGGAGTAAAAAAAAAGAGCTTTGAGTATGGAATTCATAACATTAATCGTTCCACAAGGGCTGTAGCTTAACATCTGGATCTCCTGCCAAATTTGAGAGGCTGCTTTCCATTATTTGCATAATTTTAAGTGGTGCTTGACATAATGGAGAGAGACTTCTTCCCAGGTTCAAGTGAAAAGGAGAGGTGAGTGCAAAATGGTTGCTGTGGCCAGCAGACAAAGCAACTGCAGAGCCTGGGTCTGGGCTGCAAAGTCTGGTGCTGACAGCCACACTGCCTGGGAATGTGGTGCAAATCCTGCCTCCTGCTGATGCCAGAGGCTGGGAGGTGCAGTGTGTACTGCTGATGGGATCCCTTTGCTGCTGCAGCAAAAATTCTTCAGAGAGTGTGAGGAGGAACTTCTCTGAGGGTGATGGAGCACTGGAGCAGGCTGCCCAGAGAGGTGATGGAGTCTCCATGTCTGGAGACATTTCCAAACCCATCTGGATGTGTTCCTGTGTGACCTGCCCTAGGTGATCCTGCTTTGGCAGGGGCATTGGACTCAAGAATCTCCAGAGGTCCCTTCCAACCTGTAGCATCCTGCGATACCGTGAAGTGAAGATTGAGAGGGAGAGTCTCTTTTCAAGCTCCTTCAGAGACCTGAAATCATCCAGGGTGCTTCATCAGGCTGGAAGTCTGCCCAGAGAAGTTCCACTATACAAACACTGGTGTTTTCTCTGCTGCAGTGGCCTGAGTTTGGTGGCTTGGATTCTGGGAAGGCTGAGTTTCCTCGGCCCTACTCTTCTCTGGGGGAAGGATGGCTGAAGTGGAGGCATGGGCAACATTTTAACCATGGTCACACCTCTGCAGGAGAGGCTGCAGTTAACCAGCAGCTCAGAGGAATCACAGAATCACAGAGCATTAGGGGTTGGAAGGGACCTCTAGAGATCAGCCAGTCCAGCCCCACTGCCAGAGCAGGATCACATATACCAGATCACACAGGCACACATCCAAGCAGATCTTGACTATCTCCAGAGAGGGAGACTCCACAAACCCCCTGGGCAGCCTGTTCCAGTATTCTGTCACCCTCACAGTGAAAAAATTCCTCCCCCTGTTCCCATGGAACTTCCTATGCCTCAGCTCCCACCCATTGCCCCCTGTGCTGGCATTGGGCATCTCCCAGCAGAGCCTGGCTCCAGCCTCTGGGCACTCAGCCTGCACATCTTTATCAGCATGAATGAGGTCACCTCTCAGGTTCCTCCTCTGTAAGCTAAAGAGCCTCAGCTACCTCAGGCTCTGCTCATAAGGAAGATGTTCCACTGCCTTCAGCATCTTTGTGGCTCTGTGCTGGACTCTCTCAGACAGTTCCCTGAGGTCTTTCTTGAACTGGGGGGTCCAAAACTGGACATAGTATTCCAGATGTGGCCTTAGCAGGGCAGAGTAGAGGGGCAAGAGAACTTCTCTCGACCTACTCACCACAGCCCTTCTCATCCACCCCAGAATGGCATTGGCCTTCTTGGCCACCAGAGCACATTGCTGGCTCATGGTCAACCTTCCATCCTCCAGGACCCCCAGGCCCCTTTCCTTTGCACTGCTCTCCAGCAGGTCAGTCCCCAGCCTCTACTGACACATGAGGTTGTTCTTTTCCAAGTGTAAGACTCTACCTTTGCCCTTGTTGAATTTCATTACTTTTCTCCTTGCCCAACTCTCCAACCTGAATCTGGCTGAATGGTGTCAGCCACTCCACGTGGTTTTGTCTGCAAGCTCTCGGTTCCTTGCTGCTAGGTCTGCCTCCATCAGCAGGACTGAGGTGGAGGTGTGCTTGACTGGAAGTGGTCAGTCTCTGAGGACTGCTGCTTTAGTTCACTTTGGGTTTTTTGTTTGGGTGGGTTTTGTCCTGTGCTTCCTGTGCTGTTTAGAAAAGCATCTGCAATGTGTTCTCAGGTTTGGTTGGGTCTTTTTAATCCTTTTCAGGAGGCTGACAGTCCTTCTGAGAGAATCCAAATGTTCACTGCTTAGTTTTTCATAACACAGCCTGATTTTTCACTTATTTAGTAAATTATAGCTGACAGATGCCAAGGCTCATAATGCATCTGCTCTGTCTGGTTCAGCAGCACAGAGCTGCCAGAATGCAATTAAAGAATTGCAGTGGAGTTGTCCACGGAGAGACTTTGTTTTGGCTACTCTTCCTGAGAGCCCTTCTTCAAATTACCTCACTCCTCCTCCTCTTCCTCTTCTCTTACACCAGTGCCTCAAGTTGTATGTATAGTGTATGGACTTGGGAGTTCACTGCCTAGGACTGAGAGGTGCCAGTTTTGCCTGCTGCTTAGGGGATTTGTGGCAAGGGAAGGACAGCTCTGTGGCAGCCCTGGCCACCCTTACTAAATCTACCTCCAGCTTTCCCAGTTCTGCTTTCTCAGAGCTATCATGTAAAGCAGCTGGTGGGACTGCATTATCTTTCCCTCATCATCTCATGTGGTTAAAGGAGCTGGTTTCCTGAGGTGGTACAGCAGAAGCTTCTGAACATGCAGAGAAAAGGGGCTAGTGGCAGATACTTTCTGAAAGGTTGGCAGAAGGGATTTTGCCCTTCTCTGCCGAGACACCATTGTAGTGCTGGGTCCAGCTCTGGAGCCCTCAGCACAGGAGGGATGAGGACCTGCTTGGTCCAGAGGAGGCCACAGCACTGATGGGAGGGCTGCACTAAAGTCTGTCTGCAGCTTTCTTAGAAGCCCCTTTAAGTCCTGAAAGGCCACTGTAAGGTGTCCTTGGAGCCTTCTCCAGGCTGAACAGCCCCAGCTCTCTCAGCCTGTCCCCATAGGGGAGGTTCTTCAGTCCTCCTCTGATCATCTTCATGGCCTTCTCTTGACCCATTCCAACAGTTCCAGGTCCTTCTTGTCCTGAGGCCCTAGAACTGGAGGCAGTGCTGCAGGTGGGGGCAGAGCAGAAGGGCAGAATCCCCTCCCTTGTCCTGCTGCTCACACTGCTTTTGATGCAGCCCAGGACACAGCTGCCTCCTGGGTTTCAAGTGCACAGGATGGTTGGACTTGATGATCTTGAGGGTCATTTCCAAACATAGTGATTCTATATTGAAAATCCCTCTGTGTCCATCCCATGAACTGTGCAATTCCAGGCTATTTGGAAGGAAAGTGACCATTATGTTGGCTTCAACAGGTAGGATTTTAAGGAACATTACAGCTCTGTTGGGATCTGTGTTCTATTGATGAAAAGCTCAACATGAGCCAGCAGTGTGCACGCACAGCCCAGACAGCAGCTGTGTGCTGGGCTGCAGCAAGAGCAGCAGGGCAAGGGAGGAAGGGAGGGGATTCTCCCCCTTTTACTCTGCTCTCCTGAGACCCCACCTGGAGTACTGGGTACAGTTCTGGAACACAAGAACACAAGAAGGGCTGTCGAAGCAAGTCCAGAGGAGGCCACGAAGATGCTCAGAGGGCTGCAGCAGCTCTGCTGTGAGGACAGGCTGAGAGAGTTGGGGCTCTGCAGCCTGGAGAAGAGAAGGCTTCCAGGAGACCTTGAAGTGGCCTTCCAGTATCTGAAGGGAGCCTACAGGAAGGCTGGGGAGGGACTATTGACAAGGTCTTGCAATGACAGGGGGAGGGGCAATGGGTTTAAACTGGAAAAGGAGAGATTTAAACTGGATGTTAGGAGGAAGTTCTTTCCAGTGAGGGTGGTGAGGCACTGGCACAGGTTGCCCAGGGAGGTTGTGGCTGCTCCCTCCCTGGAGGTGTTCAAAGCCAGGTTAGATGCAACCTTGAGCAACCTGTTCTAGTGGGAGGTGTCCCTGCCTATGGTGTAGGGTTGGAACTGGATGATCTATGAGGTCCCTTCCAACCTAAACCATTCTGTGATCCTATTTACCAGGTTGTTGGTTGTTTGGTTTTTTTTTTTCTCTCAAGCAAATATTGTCCTTTCACTAAGGAGCAGATGAATAACACTGGAAGTAGTGCTCCTTCAAACTTCAACTCAGCATTTGAGTGAGAAATGAAATATTGCTGGGGGAAGATGAATAACTGCTGCCTGCACATGACCCGTTCTGCATGACTCACGGCAGAGCCTTCCATTTCCCAGTGGCAAAGATAGATGCATCCTGCTTAATTGAAGCAAGGCTCCTTCATCTTGGGGAAGCTGAGCTCATTACTCACTGGGAGTCATTCTGCTGCTCCTGCACGGCACCATGAGGTGTGCTTCTGAACTGACAGCACTTCAGAGGGTAGGAAGGCTTTGCAGCAGGACCTGGGCAGGTTAGATTGATGAGCCAAGGCTAGCTGTATGAAGTTTAACAAGGCTAAGTGCCAGCTCTTCCACCTGGGTCACAACAACCCTCTGGTGAGCTACAAGCCTGGGGATGTGTGGTTGGAAAGCTGTGCCAGGGCAGGTTTAGGCTGAGCGTTAGGAAGAAATTCTTCTCAGCAAGAGTGATTGGCATTGGAATGGCTGCATGGGGAGGTGGTGGAGTCCCCATCCCTGGAGGTGTTTAAAAGGAGACTGGATGAGGTACTTGGTGCCAGGGTTTAGTTAATTAGAAGGTATTGGGCCATAGATTGGACTTGATGATCTCAAAGGTGTTTTCCAATTCTGTGACTTGGAGGGGGACCTGGGGGTGTTGGATGATAGTCAGCAGTGCCCAGCTGGCATCCTGGCTTGAATTAGAAACAGAGTGGCCAGCAGGGACAGAGAGGTGACCATCCCCCTGTGACTATTGCCCTGTGCTCAGCACTGCTGAGACCACACCTCCACTACTGTGTTCAGTTCTGGACCCCTCACTACAGGGAGCACATTGAGGGGCTGGAGCATGTCCAGAGAAGGGCAAGGAGACTGGAGAAGAGCTTGGAGCACCTGGGCTGTGAGGAGCAGCTGAGGGAGCTGGGGGTGTTCAATCTGGAGAAGAGGAGGCTGAGGGGAGACCTCATTGCTCTCTACAGCTCCCTGAAGGGAGGTTGCAGTGAGAAGGGAGCAACCTCTTCTTGGTGCCAAGTGACAGGTCAGAGGAAATGGTTCCAGGCTGCACCAGGGGAGGTTCAGGCTGGATGTTAGGAAATATTTCTGCACTGGAAGGGTTCTCAAACATTGGAATGATCTGCCCAGGGTGGTGCTGGAGTCACCAGCCCTGGGCGTGTTCCAGCAGCCTATGAACCTGGCACTTACGGACATGGTTTAGACTGGAGAAAAGGGAGAAATGTTTGACACTGAGGTTGGGAAGACCCTGGCCCAGGTTGCCCAGAAAAGTGGCAGATGCCACAGCCCTGGATCCACTCCAGGTCAGGTTGGTTGTGGCTCTGATCAACCTGCTCTAGCTGCAGATGTCTCTGCTGACTGTAGGGGGGTTGGACTGGATGAGCTTTAAAGATCCCGTTCCAACCCAAACCATTCCATGATTCTAGGATTTTGCCTTTTGTCAGTAGCCAAAAATCTTGCCTGATGAGCTACCTGTCTGCCAGCAAGGTGATTTCTCCTGTCTAAAAAATGAAGTAAAAGACACCTCTGTGCTGCTTTTCCCTTCTTTAAGCCTGTGTAGCCCAGCTGTAGCTGTGTCACAGTGTGTACATGCCCCTTGGCAGGATGGGGACAAACCTGTTCCACATGTAGGTGCTCTTGCCCAGGATGCTTGCAGGGTGTCTGAATGAGGTGGAGCTGTCAGTCCAACATGCTGCAAGTCTCTTGTGTAAATCCTCACTTACTGAAATGTAAAATTACACTTTTTTATCCACACAGAGCAGTGTAAGATATTGTAATGACTGCTTTGGGTACATTTGGAGGGTAATTTGTCATGCTTTTTGCATATCACTTGAAAGGGCAAATCTGGTAGTTGTTCAGTAGTGGCTTCTGCAGACTCTGCAAGCAGCAATGAGGTCATGAATCATGTGAATTCTTTCATGTGTTTGGAAAGAAAAGACCACTTTAGGCAGAGCATAAATGCAACCATATGGCCATACCTTGGAGCCTTCCCTGAAATCTGACAACAAAATTGCTGGGTCCTGCAGAAGAAACTCTGCTGCTTTTACAGCAGAGATAGAGGAACATTTAACTTGCTTGGTTTTTCCCTAGTTAAGTGTAAAAGTGTCTATTTAGTACAAAATTGGTGGATGTAAGTCTGGCTTGGGGTAATTCCTGAGGACAGTGCTTGCCTTTGTTGCCTTGGGGAAGAAAGGCAGCAGTCAAAACCAGAAGAAATCTTGTTACAGTCTGTTCAGTAGCAGAAAAGTCTGCCAAGTGGGACTGTTTTCACTCAGAATCACAGAGCATTAGCAGTTGGAAGGGACCACCAGAGATCATCCAGTCCCAACCACCCTGCCAGAGCAAGGTC
>WBNM01001199.1:0-24810 GCA_013399055.1 Ramphastos sulfuratus | reverse complement strand
GCTCTTTGGGTCCCTTCCAACATGCTGTGAGCCTGTGAGAAGCACTGTGAACAACAAAATCTGTCAAGGAAGGAGAGTACAGGACTGTGCTGTGGTCTCAGTGTTGCTGTTTTGGCTCATCCCTGAAGGTGGTGCCTGACTATAAATGTATTTTGGTAATGTAACAGCAGAACAACTCCTGGATGTGATTGTAAAGCTGAGAGATGAAAGCTGTTGTCTTTTACATCAAACAAATGAAGTTTTTTGCCAGTCAGGTTGTAGAGGTGTCAGTTTGGAAACCCTCCTTTAAAATTCTGGAGGTCTGTCAGCTCCTATCCAAACCTTAACTTTTCTGTGTGAGAATGGGATTGGAGAAATGCCCTAGCTAGGATTTGTGTATTATCAAGGCTCTTCAAAGTGCTACATGGCAAACTCACAGCAGCAGAAGTTACTATTGAGAGTGCCAACTGCTGTGTCACAAATGATGCTCAGAAAACTTTTAAGATGTTCACACTAAATACAGCTCTCAGTTGTCTGAATGGACATGCCAAAAAAAAAAAAAAAAAAATCTGTGCTTAGTAACTAAGCCTTATGATACAAACCCCTTTTGGTTGTATCTCCAAGATCACCAAGTCCAACCCAAGAGTGCCAAATCCACCACTGAACCATATCCTTCAGCACCCCAAGTACACCTTTTTTGAACACTTCCAGGGATGGTGGTTCCACCACTCTCCTGGGCAGCCTGTTCCAATGCTCGACCATTCTTTCAATGAAGAGTTTTTCCCAATATCCAACCTAAACCTCCCCAGGTGCAACTTGAGGCCATTTCCTCTTGTGCTTTTGCTTGTTACCTGTGAGAAGAGACCAACACCCACTTGGCTGCAGCCTCCTTTCCTTATGTTATAAATATCTTCAGTTCTCAGTAAAGAATCACCTGCTGACAAATTCAGTGAGGGCAAACAGAGCTCTTATAATGGCAAACTCTGTTTGGGCAGATGAAAGTATGAGTAGTCTTTGGCCAGTTATTACTGGGTTGCCTAAATTCTGGGTGGTAATGTGGGTTGGGTGAAGAAGAGTTACTGGGTCAAGGTTATTCTGGGCACACACTATGCAATCTTGAACCTCCATGAGGAAAAGGCTTGGCTCTAAGCCTGATCTAGCACCTCATAAAGACAATCAACTTCTTTCTTTTTGGAAAGGATGTGACTTCCATTTTTAGCCTGATATACATATGAATACCTTGCACAGTGTTTATCCTCACAGCTCATTTAGGTTGAACTGGATGTGGAATTTAAGATTTGAGTCTAATTTGTTTTGAAACTTCTGCTCTGTGTCCTGCTGTCAGTTAACAAAGTCAGCTGCATCTGTTGCAAGACTCACAGCTTTTATCTGGTATAGATACAAGAGAGCTGCTTTAGTGTGTTACTTGGCACATGTGATTATCAGCCTTCTTACTGATTTCTGACATTTCTGTTTCTTTTTTTTCTGTACTCTCTTGCCTTCCTCTGCAGAGATGCAGAGGATCCACATCTCAGCCATTCTGGATAGAGAATGGAAGGAAAGTTTCTTTTTCTCAACAGGTTTCCTCCTAATTCTGCATTTGAAGAGTTTAGGTTTGATGCAAAGCGCTTCTTGTTCTCTCCCTTGGTAGCTCAAAGCACAGGAACAAAGACTGAATGAATTATTTGACTGCTTAAATGATCCTCTAGCCTGACATCCTTTGCATCTCATGTCCTGTACTATAGTCAGAGTTGGGCAGAGGTTTTTATTTCCGTAATGTTGCTGCTTCTATTTTAAAACCAGAATAAATTTATATTTTGGAGTGAGAACTCCCTAGTGGCACTCTCAGGAAATTATGGCAAGTATCCTCCTTCTGCAGTCTAAGCTGCTTGGCTTCACTGAAGTCTTTAACACATTCATGTTGGGAATCTGCCATCCAGTTAATTGCCTTGAGAAGGAAACTGCCTTAAGGTGTGGAATGAGAAGACGTCAGTGGAAAAATCCTTCTTTTCTGATCTATAAGTCCCAGAGCCACTAGTTAGGTGCTGCTTCTCTCTTTTTCTTCCTTTCCTTCTTTTCCCCTCCAAATATTTTGGCATATTTGAAGCAGTACCCTGCTGAATTTCCGAGATAACCCTGAACTGGAATAACAAGGTGTTTGTGTCTTGTTTTGACAGTGCTGATCAAGCTCTAGACAGATTTGCTATGAAGAAATTCTTTGATGATAAAGTTTCAGCTTTAATGCAGCCATCCCAAAGAAGGTATTTAATTTGTTTCTAATTCATACCAGTAAGAGATGTTGTTCTTATCTTCTGCCCACATCCCTTACTCCCTCCCTTGCTGTGTGGAGACTTTCCACAGGATCCTACAGTGATTCCTGAACCTCAGCACTTTATCTTATATTAATATTCCTTGACTGATTGTATCTCTCCTTCACTTCTTGCATGTAACCCAACAGATAAAAGCTTTTGTACCACACTGGTACCTATATGTGTTCTTATTGCATTGTTTGTTAACAAAATTGCATGTCACAGCCTATTTCTTGGTTGCTCCAAGATAAAAATAAACTCAGGTGATTCAAGCCCTAAAACTAGAGAGGAACTCGGTGTAAATGGTGGTACCTATGTTTCCTACCTTCTTCAAGGACACTTGATTCTTCTGGGGGGATTGGGAGGGGGTCTCAGGGACACTCTTGAGGGATGGAATTAGTGTCTTAGCTGCACTTCCCATCTTCCAGACACATGCACACAGGTACTTGAGAGTGTCACTCCCCATGAGAACAGAGGCAGAGGTTCTGACCATTTGTCAGAACGGTTCTCCTCTGGAACCTCTCTTTTCCTACCTTTGCCTGGCCTGGCAGTGGCTGCTAATCCTCTTGCAGACAGAAGAAACCCAACTGTAATATTTGCTAGTAATGTTACAATCCTCTTTTTGGTCCCATTTTAATCAATTAGTGACCTGAATCACCTCTTTAATGTACATTTCTGTGACTCCATTCTTGAGATTGGTGAGATTGAGAACCAGTTCTCTTGGTTAATTAACTGGCGGTGTCCGTCTTAAAATCCAGTCGATACAGAAACAGATGAATGATTTAGGTGAATGTAAGAATGATCACATTTGAAAATAGACCCATTCTTTGATTTTGAAACTTCTGCTACACTCAGTTTGGCCCATAAAAAAACCAAATTGTAGCCATTAAGTGCATCAGTCCTGAAAATATCACTTAGCCTTTTCCCACTGCTGCTTGGATGCTCTAACAGTTGCAAGAAAAGCAACTCCAGACCACATCTGTTCTGAATCCGTTCTGAGAACACTCAAAATGGATACTTTTCTCAAATAAGCAGCTGAAGGTGAATAAAGAGTGCAGATGCACACCCCTTATATTTAAGAATTGCTTATACACCTTAAGGATAAGTCTTTGAACACTGTTCTTGAAAGTAAGCCAGCTGCCTGTAAGCCTCTTAAATGCATTGCCTTGAGAAATGAGTTCCAAAATTCAGTCACATTTTGGGAAGGATTAAAACCAGGTAGTGGTAGAAAATGTTGAGACTGAGAGGTCACTAACAATGCTTTACTGCCTTTTTTTTTTTGGTCACATAGGTGTGACAATTTGTAAACTTGTGCTTTCCATGCCCCAAATATTTTCAGAAAGACTGGAAAAGGAAACTAAAAAGCCAAGCCGTCTTTTCTTAGTGTTTCAGAATAAAGTGAGCTTTGCTAGCTGTCCATAAAGTGAAACCTGTTTTAAACCACCACAGGTTTTACTAGCCTATTCAGGGGTAGTAAAGCTGTTGTTGTTGGCCAGGATATCTTTAGTTGTGGTATTAACAGGAGCATGGAGTAAGGGATTGGTCAATGAGGTCTGTGCTTAAAGCCGGGGGGGAAGAGATGAGTTTCTTTTTGCTGTACATGCCTGAGAGTGAAGGTTGTGCCATAGACATGGGAGAAAAGAGGACTCAAAGCCAGTGGAAAAATTCAAGCAGACTGATTTTCCTTGGTTATTTAAGGAGATAGAGTTTATTTAGCATGCAGTGCATTGGTGTTCACTTGGATGTGCTTGGTCATGAGCTTGTGACGGAACCAGGATTAAATACCAGAACTACAATGATTTGGATGTTGCTGTTGTAGATTTCCTCTGAGTGACATCAGTTGTCATTACAAAGATGATATTTGCCTGCTTTGGCCTTAATGCTGAGATTTCTGAGGAGTACTTTTTGTTCTCATTTTAATGAAGTGGGACCCAGGTCATGCCGCTGTGAAAACCAGCCGAGACCTTGAGCTGCAACTGGAGATGTATACCAAAACAACTGAATTCCCTGTCTTTTCTCACTCCCATCTTACTTAGGCTAGTCATGTAAATAGCTAAAATGAAAAGCTCAACAATAGCAATGTAACAGCCATTGATTGAATACAGTGATAGATTTAAATGTCTTTTCATGTTATTTAGTGAATTATTTCTTTTGAACACTGTTATCATTGCATCACTGCTTTTATTTAATTCAGAAAACCTCTCTTTTTAGATATGTGCAGTTCTTAAGTGGCCTTTTGTCTGGATCTGTGAAAATGAATGCAACCCCTCTTTTCCTGCACTATGTTATCCTTCATGGCATCCCAAGTTTTGATGGTGGGAGAGGTAAGTTACCTAACATCTCCTATCCGTGTCTAGGCTTAAAGTCTTGTTTCATTTTGGAGCTTTCCAGGAAACATGCAGCAATCTCAGAGCAAAATTGATGCTGGTCCAAATATTCCCAATGAGAAAGAAGAGAAATGTACTAAGATTGAAAATTACAACCACTAAAATAAAATTCTTATCCTTTGTTAAATAAGGAGTTGACACTATTTGTGTCTGTCTAATTTCTGACTGGTTGTGATCTCAGTCATAGAATCATAGAATGGTAAGGTTGGAAGGGACCTCAAAGATCATCCAGTTCCAACCCCCTGCCATAGGCAGGGACACCTCCCACTAGAACAGGTCCTCAAGGCCTCATCCAACCTGGCCTTGAACACCTCCAGGGAGGGAGCAGCCACAACCTCCCTGGGCAACCTGTGCCAGTGTCTCACCACCCTCACTGTAAAGAACTTCCTCCTAACATCCAGTCTAAATCTTCCTTCTGCCAGTTCAAACCCATTGCCCCTTGTCCTGTCATTACAAGACCTTGTCAATAGTCCCTCCCCAGCCTTCCAGTAGGCCCCCTTCAGATGTTGGAGGGCTACTCTAAGGTCTCCTGGAAGCCTTCTCTTCTCCAGGCTGAAGAGCCTTACAAAAAACTGGAGAACATGGTCAAGTTTCACAGTAATTTCCTCCTTCTTTAGGAAATAATCATAATGTTAATAATAAATATAGTATCTTGTCATAATGTTAATCATAAATAGAATCTCTTTTCTATTTTGAGATTAGATTTTCTTTAGAAAAGCCATTTGGGTATGTTGTACCTTTAAGGTGGCTTTAAAATCAAAATGGTAAACCAAGATACTGTTCTAGCTCATTGTAAAAGAGTGTAACTCTGCTTTTATTATCTGAGAATTAAATAGCACTTATCTTTTGAAATGTCATCAGCATGTACCTGCAGTGCTTCATTGTCATTGCTGTTCACTCTGTTTTTATTTCCAGAAGAACTATTTCAATAAAGACAAGATCTGGTTTCTTGTAGTAAAAACATGGAGGGGCTTGCTAGTTTTGAAACAAAACTGGAGTTCAGATACTTTCTTTCATTTTGAAAATGCTTTTTGTTTTGGTTTGTTTTTTTGTTTGGTTGGTTTTTGTTCTTGTTCAGGTTTGTTGGGGGTTTTGATTTGGGTTTTTTTGGCATTTTGGGGGTTTTGGCCATTCTTTCTTCCTTTAATAATTTTGTATTCCTGCAGAAGGTGTGGGAAGGCAGGCACTTAGACTTCTAATAAGGAGCAAAGTGTTCCTTCTGTCTTTCCTTTAAGATCAGGGAAAAGTGATTTTTTTTTTCCATGAAATATAATCAAATACCTTTTCTGCACAAGCCAATTTTGCTTCAAAGGCTATTTTGACAGTCAGCACTGCATCACTTGTGTGCCACTGCTCAGTCTGCATGACCACGAAACTACCTAGTTGTAACACTCAGCTAATGTAAAGAAATTACAGAGCAGTCTTTTCTGTTGACTTCTTTTCAGCTTGTCAACCTTTTCTGAAGTTGTACCAGGCTATGCAACCAGTTTATACATCTGGAATATAGTAAGTCATAAGCACTTTCCTTTATGTTTGAATCCAGGTTTTTAATTCTCTTAATTCCAGAATTANTCTTATTGCTCTTTACTTCATAAAAAGAGGGAGTGTTTGTAACTTGGCATTAAAATAGACTTGTCCTGTGACTTGGCAGACAATGTGCACAATCATAAAAGTATATGCTATAAAGAAAATACCTAACTAATTCTAAATTACTTTGAGACTGAAAAAGGTGTGTGATGTCAAAGAAAAGCTTGCTGATTCTACAAGCACATACAGGATTTGGAAAGCAATTTATACACACTAACATAGTGCCTATAATCCCTGTGTGCAGTGCTGTCATTTTAAGTGCTGGCCAAGGTAGCCAACAGCATCCTGGCCTGTGTCAGAAACAGTGTGACCAACAGGACCACAGAAGTGATTGTTCCCATGGACTTAGCACTGGTGAGGCCACACCTTGAGTACTGGGTTCAGTTTTGGGGCCCTCACTACAAGAAAGGCATTGAGGTGCCAGTATTACCAGGTTAATACAATAACAATTCCAGCGCTGTGACTGAGATTGGCAACATTGGTATGTGTNCAACCAGTTTATACATCTGGAATATAGTAAGTCATAAGCACTTTCCTTTATGTTTGAATCCAGGTTTTTAATTCTCTTAATTCCAGAATTACATCATCTCTTTCTTTTTTTTTTTGTTGGTGTTCTTGATTTTTTGCTTTTTGCTTTTCTTTAAAATGTAAATTTCATTTTTCTTTTCTCTCCTGTTAAGTAGCATAGGATCAGAAAATAAAAGCCGAATCTGCATTGCTATAGACCCTGCCCAGCTTTTGAAGGGAGATATTATGGTAAGTTAATGGTATGGAAGCAAATTCTAGTCCTGGGCCATTTAGTGCACAGTTTANTGGCAGACAATGTGCACAATCATAAAAGTATATGCTATAAAGAAAATACCTAACTAATTCTAAATTACTTTGAGACTGAAAAAGGTGTGTGATGTCAAAGAAAAGCTTGCTGATTCTACAAGCACATACAGGATTTGGAAAGCAATTTATACACACTAACATAGTGCCTATAATCCCTGTGTGCAGTGCTGTCATTTTAAGTGCTGGCCAAGGTAGCCAACAGCATCCTGGCCTGTGTCAGAAACAGTGTGACCAACAGGATCACAGAAGTGATTGTTCCCATGGACTTAGCACTGGTGAGGCCACACCTTGAGTACTGGGTTCAGTTTTGGGGCCCTCACTACAAGAAAGGCATTGAGGTGCCAGTATTACCAGGTTAATACAATAACAATTCCAGCGCTGTGACTGAGATTGGCAACATTGGTATGTGTCTCTGTAAGAATGCTGAGTGGCTTTGCATTTTACCTGCTAATTTGGAGAATTAGTAGGCAAAATATCCCTAGGCCTAATCTAAGGGAAGGTGGTATTAGAGAGTAGGTGTATTGTGTTCCCTTTCATCTGCTGGAATTCATACTAGATGTTATTTTTACAGAGTTCTGTGTTGTTCTAGCTGGGGTGTCAAAACTACTACCAACTTCCCACAGTAATGTCAAAACAGGTCCTGTCATCACTAGAGTAGGTTTTAAGAAAGTATTAAAATAGATGTAATCAGCTTGCAAGCCTGCTTCTAAAAACCCTGCTGATTTTCCAGCCCAGTGTTGAAAAGGGTGTGCTAGAATTCAGCCTTGCCTTCGTTCGGTGGCACAAAGTCTGGCTGTGAGTCAGTGTTCCAACATCCTACTGACAGATGTGATAGCAATTGGTGACTGATGGTGATGAGAATGGAAATTACTGTTTTGACACATCAAGAACTATCTTGCCTCAGGCCCCTCTAATTTCGGAGGATTGAGTAACGCATACCCAAAGCGTTACATCAGCAGAGGCGTCCGCGGTAAATGGCGCCGCTTTACTTAGCCAACGCATGCAGATGCAGCTCCTCAGGGGTGTGAGGGATTAGTTCCTGACGTGTTTCTCTCTTTGCAGCTAAAGTGTTACCACAAAAAGTACCGCTCAGCTACTCGGGATGTGATTTTTCGCCTTCAGTTCCACACTGGAGCTATCCAAGGAAACGGCCTGGTGTTTGGCAAGGAGGACTTGGACAATGCTAACAAAGGTACTTGCCTTCTCTGGCTGGTTGGATGTGTGGAGGTACATGTGTGGGTGCCTATGCGTGTGGTGGTCACCTTCAGGATCTGTTTTCAAAAGGGCTCTTGGGTTTTTTCCCCCACTTCTGTTTTTTTGGCTTTGTATAAGCCAGCTCGTAGCAGGTAATGCAGGTAAACCCCTAATGAGAAGAGCTCTTCAAGTAAGTTAACTTGTCAAAATAATTCAGATACTGCTCCACAGCCCTTATCACTTCCTCTCACATTTGTAAAGACCACAGACATTTGTTTGCAGTGGTGACTCTGTTAGTCACCATTACAGGAAATAAGATGAGCTAAGCTGATCCCTTTTTTAGCTGATAAAAAAGCAGTCACAAAGCCTGTGACTTAGTCTGGAGATCTTTTCACGTGCTTCAGAACATCCAAAACTGGAGGTAAAGTTTTCAGGCATATTTGAAAATGTGGTTAGCTAGTCTTTGTGTTTTCCAAATTCTTACCTCTGCTTTGTTTTTTATGTCTACATGCGGGATTGTAACTGTCTCACCTGATTAATAAACCAAGATCAAACATATTTTCCTGCACATGTGGCTGCACAAATGTTTTTTGGTCAGCTGTTGCAGTTTTGTAGTAAACTTTAGTTTGCCTCTGGGTGTGTTTTGCTTTGAAAGCCGATGGCAGCCACGTCAGTCTAGAGAGAGCTTTGAGAACCATTCATCTGTTCTGCTTTTGACTGTCCTTGGAAGTAAACAAAACTGCAGAGACACTTCTGTAATCTTTTCTGGAGAATGTGTGGGGCAAAGAATGTGGCTCTTGTACAAGCAAATTGCAAAGCTACAAGTGAGAGGGACAGTGGCAGGGGTAGGTGTGAATAGCTATAGAGAATCTTCACTTCTGAGCACCTTGGAAGTGCTTTCCTGCAAGTCAGCTTGCTGAAATTCTCTCCTTTCTTCTCAGACGATCGCTTCCCTGATTACGGCAGAGTGGAATTAGTGTTTTCAGGAACTCCAGAGAAAATTCAAGGTGAGTGTGTAGAGAAAAGCAGTATGCTTAGTTGAAAAATAGCTGCAATAAAATGTTCATTTGCTTTTGGAAACCCTTTTTTCCTGTTTTATCCCACTTCTCCTGCAGAAGACCTGAAATTCCACTCTAGGGTTGCAATGTGTGATACAATTACTGGTTTAAATTTAAAAACTGTAATGCAGATTCTGCACTGACATCAGCACAGCAATGATCAAGTTGTGTTTTACAGCTGTCTCAGGGCAGTCTATCTGTGTAGAACATGTGTAGCATAGGTAGCCTGGTCCAGTGTAAGTGACAGGAGTGGCCTAGCACATCACCTTTTCTGGTTGTTGTCATAACTGATTATGTTTGTATAATCACTTTGGCCTGTCTTCAGTTTAGCATAGAGAGATACAGCTATAGTTTAGTTGGAAATGCTTCTGCTCTGAAGTTGGCTTGTAGGATATGTCTATTGAGAGCAGTCTTGAGGAGAAGGACTTGGGGGTGTCAGTTTATGAAAAACTCAACATGAGCCAGCAATGTGTGCTGACAGCCCAGAAAGCAACCATGTCCTGGGCTGCATCCAAAGAAGTGTGACCAGCAGGAGGAGGAAGGTGATTCTCCCCCTCTACTCTGCTCCTGTGAGACCTCACTTGCAGTATTGTGTCCAGTTCTGAGGCCATCAGCACAAGAAGGACATGGAACTGCTGGAGGAGGTCAAGAAGATGACCAGAGAGCTGGAGCACTTCCCCTATGAGGACAAGCTGAGAGGGTTGGGGCTGTTCAGCCTGGAGAAGAGAAGGCTCTGGGGAGACCTTAAAACAACCTTCCAGTACCTGATGGGGACCTACAAGAAAGCTGGAGAGGCCTTTTTACAAGGGTGTGGAGTGACAGGATGAGGGGCAACAGCTTTAAGCTTGAGGAAGGTAGATTTGGACTGAGTGTTGGGAAGAAATTCTTGACAGTGAGGATAGTGAGATACTGGCACAGGTTGCCCAGGGAAGTTGTAGATGTCCCCTCCCTGGAGGTGTTCAAGGCCAGGTTGGATGAGGCCTTGAGCGACCTGTTCTAGTGGGAGGTGTCCCTGCCCATGGCAGTGGGGTTTGGAACTAGATGATCTTTAGGCTCCTTTCCAACCCAACCCATTCTGTGATCCTGTATGCCTCTGGAATTCTAATGTGCCTAAGACCATAGTTACAACCTGCAGTAAGAACTTAAGACTGTGCTTTATGTTGCAGTTTAATTGTGTTAACGTGGTTGTGTTCTTACTCATTTTGTGGTGTTACAAAAAGCGCAGATTCTGCCTGAGACTCTTAACCTATCACAGGATCACAGAGTGTGGGATTGGAATGGGCCTCCAGAGATCAAGTCTCATCTCATATATACTCCCATTCAGTGTCCTAGTAATTGCATATTTTCCTTTTTTTTTTTCCCCCCCAACCAGCTTGATCCCTTAGAAACTTGTGGTAGCCAGTGAGAAGTTGGATTTTGTCCAGCTAAATATGAAGGTCTCACTTAGCTTGTTAGATAGATAGATATGTCTAGCTTGTTTTCTGGTTAGTAAACACTTGAAGAGAGGTCAGCTGATATGTCTGAGAAAGGATCAATTCTTTTTCAATTATCCCTTTCTTAGATGGCAAATCAGAGGTTGCTTTTTAGTGGGTGCCAAGTTGGAAATCCAGGTTGGAAGGAGTTGAAACTTTGTATTCAATTGCTGAGGGATTAACTGGCTGGAAAGAGGAGCTCTCCTTAAAATATTTGTTTGAAATTTCTGCAAAATTACTTTTCCACATCTGAAGGGAGTATAGAATCATAGAGTAAGTGCAGGCTATTTCTGGTCCATCCTGCTGCTGAAAGCAGGGTTGTCTGTGAGATCACAACAGGTTGCTCAGAGCTTTGTCCAGCAAAATCTTGAAAACCTCCCAGAATGGAGACGTCACAGCCACAATTGACTGAACTGTTGCCAGTGCCTGACTGTCCTCACAGCAGATTTATTTTTTCCTTATACTGACTCCAAACATCTCTAGATCCAGTTTATGCCTGTTCCTTGTTGGTTTTCTTCTTGCTGCCAGATCACTCTGTCTCCTCCATGGCCTTTGGGGGGCTGCAACAGGTCCCTGCAAAGACTTTTCTCCAGAATTAAGAAGCTCTGGTTCCTCAGCCTTTCCTCACAGGACAAGTCTTTCAGTCCTGACCACCTTTGTCACCTTCCCCTGAACTTTCTTCATATTTTTCCTAACTTTCTTGAACTGTATAGCTGTGCAGCACAGTCAACTTGCTAGAGGGCAGGGATCCATCCAGAGGGACCTGCACAGGCTGCAGAGCTGTGCCCAGGCCAACCTCATGACATTCAGCAAGGCCAAGTGCAAGGTCCTGCACCTGGGTAGGCACAATGCCAAGCACAGCTCCAGGCTGGGTGGGGAATGGCTGAGAGCAGCCCTGAGGAAAAGGCCCTGGGGCTGTGGGGTGATGAAAAGCTCAAGATGAGGCTGCAGNGGGCTTGTAATGCCAGGACAAGGGGCAATGGGTTTAAAGTGGCAGAGGGGAGATTGAAAGTGGATGTTAGGAGGAAGTTGTTTGCAGTGAGGGTGGTGAGACACTGGCACAGGTTGCCCAGGGAGGTTGTGGCTGCTCCCTGCCTGGAGGTGTTCAAGGCCAGGTTGGAGGAGGCCTTGAGTGACCTGTTCTAGTGGGAGGTGTCCCTGCCTATGGCAGGGGGTTGGAACTGGATGATCCTTGAGGTCCCTTCCAACCTCACCATTCTATGATTCTATGAAAACTGGACGCAATATTCTAGAAAGTAACTGGCTGTGATGCAGTTCATAAGAAAGAATGCATTTGGCAGGAAGGTGAGACACCTAAATATTTAGGTAACAGGCTTCATAAACCTGTTGTGTGCTGAACTGCATCGGTAGCTTTTTTCTGCCTGCACGTGAAGGTATGGCACTGTAGCATTCTGGTCCTTCTACTGTTTTGGAAATCCTTTGAGGGACTTTCAAGTTCTGTCCTTCAGATAGTGCATAACATTCTGCTGCATCAGAACAATCTACAGTAGGACTTGCTTCTCCACACACAGCCCAAGCCTGAATACCTGAGGATTTCTTTCTTTGTAATCTAGATAGAAGAGCAAAGGCAGAAAGGCAGTTTGCTCTCTATTCATGTCCAAGGTCATGAATTCTTGCTGCTTGTGCTTTGCTTTTTAATCACTGGACCACACCTAAATTCCTCATGGTGTATGTTTAAAAGCTGAATTATCTTTTGCCTCATTAAGGGCACAAAAATGTGGGTTACTGCTGAAAGTTTCAGGTCTGTTTGGCAGAGCATCCTTAAGCACAGCCAAGTGTTTTGAAGACAAGCTGCCCAGTCAGAGGCTCTGCCAGGAGTCTGGAGAATGGAAGAAACAGCATAGAATCATGGAATCATTGCAGTTTCAGTGAGGCCAACCACTGTCTGACTCTACCAAGTCTAGTGCTAACCCATGTCCCTCAGCACCACATCTCTACCTCTGTGAAACACCTTCAGGGATGGGGCTTCAACCACCTTCCTGGGGAGCCTGTTCCAGTGGCTGAGAACCCTTTAGGTGAAGATGTCCTCATAACCAACCTGAATCTCCCCTGGTGCAACTTGAGGCCATTTCCTCTCACTTGAGGAGACACCAACCCTGACGTGGCTCCAGCCTCCTTTCAGTGAGTTGTAGAGAGCTTAGATGGTCTCCCTTCAGCCTCCTTTTCTCCAGACTTCCTTTTCTCTCAGCCACCTCTCACAAGACCTATTCTCCAGACTTCATTGCCTGTCTCTGGATCTGCTCCAGCACCTGAATGTCTTTCATAGTGAGGGCCCCAAACCTGAACAAGTGCAAGGTGTGGCCTCAGCAGTGCTGACTAGAGGCAGCACAATCACTTCCCTGGTCCTGCTGGTCACTCTATTGCCAATACAGGCCAAGATGCTATTGGTTGTCTTGGCCACTCTGGCTCACGTTCAGTTGTCGGTCAGTTGTCCATCAGCACCCCCAGGTCTTTCTCCCCTGGGCAGTTTCCAGCATTCATCAGGCTGTTGTGACCCAAGTGCAAGACCTGGCACTTGGTCTTGTTGAACCTCATACAGTTGGCCTCAATCCATCCTGTCCAGATTCCTCTGCAGAGCCTTCCTATCCTCAAACAGATCAACAGGTCAGTGTTACCTTCAGACTTACTGAGGGTGCACTTGATTCACACATTCACACATTGCATTGGGTTGGAAGGGAACCTCAAAGGTCATCTTGTTCAGCTCCCCTGCAGCAGGGACATCTCCAACTAGGTCAGGATGCCCAGAGCCACATGAAGTCTGATCCCATCATCCAGATCACTGATACAGATATTAAAGAGACTCCAGTGCTGAGCCCTGGGGAACATTGCTTGTGACCACTACCAACTGAAGTTAACTCCATTCACCTCCAGTCTTTGAGCCTTGCCACCCAGCCAGTTGTTAACCCAGTGAACTGTAGTTGGCAGCTTGGGGGAACTGGGAGAGACAGAGTGGCTGTTTCAAGTTTTCCTATTCATCATTATTGCTATGTTGTTCTGGTATCAAAAGATAATCTGTTGAGAGCCTTATCACTCCTTTAGTGCCATCTCTTTGTACTTGTGGTGTAATTCTGAAAAGCTCTTTGTTTTATTGTGCCTTGCCTTCAGTGCTGGCACATCATTGGTGTTAGTTGTCTCGATAGGCTTGATCCAAGTTGTCAGAGATATAGCATGATCAAGAAGATAAAATTCTCTGCTTATATAGTCAGTAATGAAACATAAATTAATTTTGTTTGTTTTTAGCTCATTTATATAACCTGTTTCTCCCTGTTGTTGCTGTTTACATTTCAGAGTATGATACTGCAGTTTGGGGATTGAACTTCTGTCAGAAGGCCAACATGCATGGGGGTGTGCATCTGATTACAAATGTGGCTGTGACAATTTTTGGTCTCAAACAGATGTTTATCTTTTAGGATGTGAACACCTTCAGAATGACCATGGAGTGATAGTGGATTACAATACCTCTGACCCACTGATACGCTGGGATTCCTATGAAAATATGAGCCCTGATGGGGAAGGTGAGTCATTGGTCACTTGAGACCTTTCACAGCTTTGCCAGAGCTCTAGGATAGCTCATTTGCAGAGTATTAAGAATGATGAAATTATGTGGTGAGCTTGTAGCCTTCAGTACTTAGGTTATCTGCCAGTGTTGCAGGAGGTGTGATGAAAAACAAACAGCAGAGGATCTGCATATTTCCCCTGATAAACTTACCTGTTTCCAAATTGCCCCTTTATTTCTTCAGAATCTGCTGATACATGCAGAAGATGAAGGCTTCCAGATTCTGACTCCAGTGTGAATGCTTTCCTGATGCTTTGCTTAGGTGAATGTTGTGCATTTAACAGATGTAGATTTCCTGTAAGGACTCAGAATGTCCCTTGTGTTGTGTGCACACCTCAGTACACGTGCAAAACTGACACTGTGGCAAGTGAAAACATGAGAGAAGATATTGAGTGGATGCCAAAGTTCTTGTTTTCACAACTCTCCTGTATGATATAAGAGGGAGGTGGAGCTATGAAAGTGAATTAGCTGCTCAGTTTCCATTGATTTCTATAATCCAAATTCACCATTGACCATCTAATGACTGCAGTAATGAGACTTTCAGAGGCAGAGGCATGCTGGGAGCTTGACTTTGTTCATTACATCATGCTTGTAAAGGAGTGTTTCCTAGTCCACAGCAGGCTTCAATTTGCAGGAAAGTAGAGGAAAATAGAGAGTAGTCATAGAATCAATCAGGTTGGAAGAGACCTCCAAGCTCACCCAGCCCCAGCCAATCAACCAGACCATGGCACTAAGTGCCCTAGCCAGGCTTTACTTCAACACCTCCAGGGATGGAGACTCCACCACCTCCCTGGGCAGCCCATTCCAATGCCAATCACTCTCTCTGGCAAGAGCTTCCTCCTAACATCCAGCCTAGACCTCCCCTGGCACAGCTTGAGACTGTGTCCCTCCTTCTGTCGCTGGTTGCCTGGGAGAAGAGCCCAACCCCACCTGGCTACAACCTCCCTTCAGGTAGTTGTAGAGAGCAATGAGGTCTGCCCTGAGCCTCCTCTTGTGCAGGCTGCACACCCCCAGCTCCCTCAGCCTCTCCTCACAGGGCTGTGCTCCAGGCCCCTCACCAGCTTGACAGAGGTTTTATAGTTGGATAAGACTGTGCAGTGTCTTTTAAAAGGAATAACATCAGAAAGAATCTGATGATTCAGCTTGAATCTTGGATGAAGAAGATTTGTCTTTAGAATGTTTCCAAGTGATTTGCTTCCTTCCCTGCCCCTGCCATCCTCTTCCCTTTCTTTGTACATACTTAGCCCCCAGCAAGCATTACATTGATGTCAGATATTGTTTAATTACTTAGATTGGTCAGATTTACTTTTCCATCCTCCCACATTGCCTTGTAGGTAGAGGAAATTGAAAGTAGAGGTAAATGTGTAGGCAGCACATAGTTGGAAGATGTGGAACTGTGTGCCACTCCTGTCTTGTGGAAGACTTGATCACAAGTACAATTAGCTCATTTCCTTGATGTTTAGAAGTCATATGTGCCACTTACTAGGCACATAGGGGTAGTTTGTGTGCATGGTGCATTTTTAATTACCTGTAATAAGACACAAATATGATGTGTTGGCCTAGGTATCAAGAGGTTTGATGTGCATCTGCAGAGAAATCACTACTGTTGAAGCTGGAGAATATCCCATAAGGATGTGAGATGTATCCAGATGCTGCTTTCTTAAGCAAACATTTAGGAAGCAGGGTGTTATGCTGTGATTTTCAACAACTGAATTGCAGGCAGAGCTTTTGTCTCTGCATGGACTGGGCAAAAGATCAAGAAGGGGTAAAGTACACACTCAGAGGACAGCTAGATTTTTCTCTTAAGGATGAGATCTGTACTCAACACAAAGATAAATTCACTCTGTTGCTTGAAGCAAACAGAGTTTGCTTAAGTCTTTTACATAGGATTTGTAAACACAAGGAGAAACTTATTTTATGGTTCGGTGTAGTGGTTCAACATCCTGCTTTTGTATTTAGCAAAAGATGTATTGAGTCCTAGTTTTCACCACAGGTGGGAGACTACTAAGAAGAGATGCTGATTTCACATCCAGAAAGAGAGCAGTCAAAAACCTTTCTCTGAATCTTTTAGCTAAATCCTGAAGGCAGAGACTCTTTTCTGTTGTGATGGTTTGGGAGTTCCCTGTCCCCACACACTTTGTAAAATCCCCCAGACTAGACTCAGGCAGCTGGAAGTTAAGGACTGAAGCTCTATTTACAGCTCAGCACAATGTACAAGCAGAGATACACACAACAGACAGGAATAGTTACAGACATAGACAAGTTAAAGGGAATACAGAAACATAATTCCCCTCCCAGCAATCAGAGTGCCCAGGAGGGGCTCCCAACCACCCTTCCACCTTCTCCCCACCCCTATACCTCATCCCAGGGTTTGGCTTACGTGCAAGGTGAGTTTGGAGGATCAGCCAGGTGGGTTAGAAGGAAAGTGGTTAGTGAGGTTATTCAGCAGAGAAGAGAATGTCAGAAGCTGCTAGACAGCCCAAGAGATGACTGACTTATCTATGTTTTGTATTCTTTTCTTATACATCTCAGCAAGCCTATGAGTGAAGTAGACATCACCAGTGTTTTCCTTTCACAGCCTATAATATAATTTTCACTACTAACATATTCCAATTAGCCTCAAACCAGCACATCTGCCCCTCAGAAAAGATAAAGGTGCAAGATGGTGCCTGTGAAAGTCTGCATAGCAGTGATGACATGGCTGAGACACAGGAAAGTCTCATACAGAGTGCCTCTTTCAAATCTACTCCATAATAAGTTAAACTCCTACCCAGGAACTGATCACCCTGATTTCATGTACCTGTTTTCCCAGAGGAATTAATAGGAGTAATATGAGCTGTTAGTGTGACATATGATTCCTGCATTACAGCAATGCACCTTTTTTGTTAATTTCAAAAATGTGTGCCTATGAAATTCCAGATCAAGGTGGCCAGGAAGGCCATGGCAGAGCTTTGTGAGACGAACAGGATTTGCTTTGTAGCTACGTGTGTGCAGAATGGCTATTTCCATGCCAGTGTTCTAAAATGGGAAGTTAGAAGTGAACAAGAAAGCAGTATGTTTCTTTTGATATCCTACACCTATTTGGCCTTCTTACCAAAAGAACAAAAGATGAAAGGACATGATAAAAGAAAAATGTAGCCAAAGTATTGTGGTTTGTTGGCGTGATACAGCACTGCAGACAGAAGCAATTGCTTTAAATTATCTCAAACCCTTTGATGGTTGTGTACATTGTGTTGGATATAAGCAGGCCTTGGACAGTTTGCTCCCTGAATTTAGTGCCTTCTGCCTGACTCTTAACAGTGTAGGAAGTTTGACAACTGGAAAGCAAGAGATTATTTGAATTTCTTCTCATAAATATTGTTTCTCTTTGGATCCCTTGGGAGGTGCACTAATGGTCCTCCATAATAGACTGAAGATTTGATTAAGTTTCTAATTCTTAGTTTCTTTCAGATTCCCTCCTCCTCGAGCAGTGCATTAGCACAGAGACTTATAGAATCATAGAATGGTAAGGTTGGAAGGGACCTCAAGGATCATCCAGCTCCACCCCCCTGCCATAGGCAGGGACACCTCCCACTAGCACAGGTCACTCAAGGCCTCATCCACCCTGGCCTTGAACACCTCCAGGGAGGGAGCAGCCACAACCTCCCTGGGCAACCTGTGCCAGTGTCTCACCACCCTCACTGGAAAGAACACTTTCGTTACACTGACTTAAAACTATGCAGCTGAATAATAGAATTTGGAACCATAAGAGTCATAAGCTATTCCTGCAGCCTTCTAGAAGTTTCTGATAGTTGCCATTGGTTTTCTTCTGCTGTTAGAGTCATGATACTCCTAAAGTCTGATGTGTGTTTTGTGGGCAGGAAGGAACAGAGAAGACTTTCACCTTGCTGAATACTATCTTAGTTCTTTTTGCCTTAAGGCATCACTTGCAGATTCATAGATTCATAGATTGGTTTGGGTTCGAAGAGTTGAAAGATTGTGTAGTTCCAAACCCTGATGGCCTCAGAACTGGACACATTACTGAGAGCAGAGTAGAGGGGGAGAATCACCTTCCTCCTCCTGCTGGTCACACTTCTTTGGATGCAGCCCAGGACATGGTTGCTTTCTGGGCTGTCAGCAGGCATTGCTGGCTCATGTTGAGGTTTTCATCAACTGACATCTCAAAGTCCTTTTTCTCAAGACCGATCTCGAGCCACTCATCTCCCAGCCTGGATTTGTGCTTAGGATTGCCCAGAACCAGGACCAGGACCTTGCACTTGGCCTTGTTGAACTTCATAAAGTGGCTCGGGCCCTCCTCTCCAGCCTGTCCACATCCCTCTTGATGTCATCCCTTCCTTCCAGCATGTAAACCAGACCACACAGCTTGGTGTCACCTGCAGACGTGCTGAGGGTGTCTCAATCCCACTGCCCATACTGCTGACAAGGTGTTAAACAGCACTGGTCCCAGCACCCACCTTTAAGGGACACCACTCATCACTGGTCTCTGTTGGGACATTGAGCTGTTACACATCCAGCCACTTCTTTACCCAGTGAATGGTCCACTCCTCAAGCCCATGTTTTTCCCATTTGACAACCAGGATGTCATGCTGGACAGCAGCAGACACTTTTCACAAGTCTGGGTGTGTAGTTGTAGACATAGAGAAGTGTGTGAATTTACAGAAGATTGCTCATTTGCTGCTGTACAGAAAGCTGACCACAAAGATATACATCACCTCTGGCCATAAATGAGTCATATCTTCTCTTGCATCAAAAGACAAAATGCGTCCCAGTTCCTCTCTATAATCCTCTTTCACGTTTTGTATCTTGCATATTGCAGCCCACAAACTTTCAGCTCCACTTCTCTGTCTGTCTTGCTTTGGCTTGCTGAGGTCACACATGTCTGCTTTGTATTTAGAGTAATTAGGGGACTGGGATGGTTTATGGTAATACTTTAGGAGTGGTTGGAAGTGAAGTGATGGAGTAAACTAATGTGGGCTTAGTAGCTGTTGTTACTATTAAAACCCAGTTAAACAAAATACTGCCTGTAACTATGGCATTTATAAGGATGAAGCATTTTCTGTGGGAACAGAAAGTTGAAAGAAGCAAATAATCCCTTCTCTCTTCCCACTCTCTTTAAGACATTCCATATGTTTTACACTTACTAATATTACTCTCTCAAGTACCAAATGACAACTAGTTTTGGAAAATGCTCCCCCCCTGACCAGAGAAAAGAGTTAAGTGGAAGAGATTTGACATGCTCAGGTTTGTTTTTTTATTTCTCAATGATAATTTTCAGGATTACTTCTTGGCATAACAAGTAAGAGGTGCTATTGTTGTAAGAGGTATTATTGTTGCAAGAGGTACTATTGTTGTAAGAGGTTAAAGCAAATGCTTCCCTCCTGCTGAAAACAGGAATCTCCTTTTGAATAGGAAGCATCAGTTTGTGTGGAACTCTCTGGCAGATCCTGGTATAAAGCTGATGTCTGAAATGTTCTGGGAGTGAAATCAGAGATACTATGTTAAAAGTTCAATACATTTGAAAAGAGCAGGAGCTTGTTTTGATAGAGAAGATGAATAGCTGGAGGGAAAGATGACTGCTGCTGTCTCTTTGGCACCATCTATGGTTACTTTATCTCAGGTTTATTTTAAGTGTCTTAATAGCATCCTTAAGTTTGTCCAGAGAGAGAATGAACAAATCTGTCTAAAGACAGTGACTGTAGATGTGTGTAGTTGGGATTTGTCTGTGCAGTGCTTAGTTAGGCAAGATTAAGGATTGTTTTGTTTTAATAAAGCAAACTCTAGTAAGCAGCATAGATTAGAGGTGCCCAAAATTGTTTTAGCTAAACTCAATTCAGTGGACTGGTAACAGGAATGTTTCTTGTTCTGTGTTCNGGCTCATGTTGAACTTTTCATCACCCCAGACCCCCAGGTCCTTTTCCTCAGGGCTGCTCTCAGCCATTCACCACCCAGCCTGTATTGAAGACATTTCACTTAACAGCTCATCCCTCTGCACTCTTTTTTGCCTGCCAACTCTACAATGTGGAAAGAAAAGAACAGGTGCACATTAGAAATCACTCAAAATGACCAAAGAAGGTCTTTCAGAGCAAGGTTTTGCAAGGCAGAAACTTGGAAGTCTCTTTCTCAATAGAACCTAGCAGTTTCCTAACAAAGTGAATTTGCCTGCCTAGCAGTGTTTGATAAATAAAGAAGCCACTTTGGAAACAAGGATGTTTTTAATGCAAGCTAAATATGGTAGGGCTGAATGAATCCAAATTCCTGTATCTCAGAAGCATTGCTTCACAAAATTTCTGGACTTTTAAAACTGTAATCAACACTAATTAGTCAGAAATGAACTGGTTTGCTTCTCCTCTGTTTCTTCTCATAAAGGAAAGCATCTGAGAAGTGTCTCCAGGTATGCAGTAACCAACGTTCTGGTATGCACCTCTGTCATGTGATGAGATGGGAGGTTTGACTGACAATTTTTTCTCCTCTTCAGCCCAAAGTAAATAGCTGTTCAATAGGGAGGTGCCCTCTCGTGTAGTTAAACACTTGTTTTCCCAGAGGGCCTCTTCAGTATTGCAAAACTCAAGGGCTGAGGCAAAAAGGCTTGGCTTTGGTGCCTTGAATGGAATGCAGGTGCCTACCAAAGAAAACAGCAGGTTTGATGCCATTTCTAGTGAGTGAAGCTGAAGGATAAATTGGTTGTGAATGAATGGTAATTCCAGCTTTTAGTCACCAGCTGGATGCAGTATTCTTTGAGACAAAGAGAGATTTGTTTGATGAAAAAGTCTCCTGCAACAATTTCCCCTCTTTGTATTTGACAGTGGAAATAGAAGTATCTATAGAAAATAGAAAAAAATTACCCTTCAAACTGCTGCCAGCTTGAAAGAGTATCTGAAATGCCTGTGAGTGGCTGCTTTTAATTGCTTTCTCTCTGATGAAACTTATGTCTTCTCTATCTTGAAGGTTTATAAGTTCATGGTTTTGTATATTGAATATAAATCTCATTAGTGTTCTTAGTCATGATGCTGACAATGAATTGGAGAGAAATGGACATGAAATGTTTTTTCTATATGTCAGTGATATTGAACATAAACACAGGAGTACAAGGTTTTGTTTCTGCTTGTGCAGCAGCAGGCAAATCTCTCTCCCTTAATGCAACACGACTGTGACAGTACTGGGACTCAAACATTTTTTAAGCTCAGTATGTCAGGGCCTAAATATGAGTTCAGACAAGTATGTCAAGATTGTGCTGGACTGTTATCTCTCTACTTTCATGTTTTGGGTTTTTGTTAGGATTGTTCGTTTGGTTGTTGGTTTTGTTGTTTGTTTATTTTGGGGAGGTATTTTTAACCAAAAAATAAAGCATTAGCATATTTTGGATAGGTCAATTAGGAGCCAACAGTTAAGTGCAGCCAGAGGCCAGACTTTCAAAAGGTATTCAAAGGGACTTTGGTTTTGGCTCGTTTTTAAAGGATATCTTTAAGATATACTTGAACAACTTTTTGAAAGACTGGAGTGTTTACTTAAGTGCTAACCTGAGCTCCAAAACTTAGCCTATGGTGTTCTACTGAAAAATACTTTTTTCCCTTTTACCCAGGCATGTGCATGGATAAGGCAGTGTCTGCAGTGAGGAATGATGTGTCTTTTACTTGCTGCTCTGGGACACTGCTTTTGCTACAAACCATTTGTCAGTTCTGCTGAGTTTAAATTTATCTCAGAGAAAACCTGAAACCTCCCCTGAAATACTAAGTGCCAGAGAGGGGAGGTTGTATCAAAGACAAATAGCCAAAGTTTTGTATCTGAAACAAAAAACAGGTTAGCAGCAGAGCTCCCTAGGCACTGACCCAAGCCTCTGGTTTTTTCCTTTAGCCTCCTGCCTCTGCCTGCCTCTGCTTCCCTTTCTCTTTCTTTTGAATTTCTTTGCCTTTAATTCTGTCAGCTGCTGTTTAGGTATTCTCCTGTAGTTTCTCTGCCATTCATTCTCTGAAAGTTATTTGGGTACACTTACCTCCACACCTCCCCAGCATCAATGTCTGTGCAACAGTGAACAGGTTTATTTGAAGTACAGGTTGCACATGTCAAATACTTTCAAGACCACTGCAGATAATAGCAAAGCCAATTGTTTGCTTTCCAAAAAATGCATCTTTGTGTCCTCCAGTTGATTTCAGTCTGGTCTCAGTAATAGATGCTGTTGTTATATCAAGGAATTATTCACCACCCCTTTGTCAAAGGCTTGCATTACACTTTTAGACCCAAGGACAAATTTGAGTGGTTTAATAGGTGTTTGTGGTAGTTTATAGTACATTCCAAGAGCTTTTGCAGTTCTGTTTCTCACAGTGTGAAAGGTCAGGATTGGGCTGGCCACTAGACAAATGACAGAGGCACTCTGTGAACCCCTCTGCCTTTCCAAAGGGAAGAGAAAGAGAATAAGGAAGGGAGAAACTCATGGGTTGGGAAAGAAACTAAACCAGCTTTAATAAAAATAATAACAATAAATTGAAAAAAAAAAATATATATATATATAAAACAATAGATACAAAGCCAATATTGAAGCCAACCTCCTCATAGTTACCATCACCACTGATGCCGAATCCCAGGCTGGACTCAAGGGCAGATGAGAACCAGATTGAGGAGCTGGATTCTATAACTGGATTCAAGAACACACAGATTGAGATTGAAGGCAGAGCAGAGTTCTCCTTAGACAATGACCACCAGAACAGAGGTTTGACCCTGGTGATCCCTCAGCTTTATCCTGAAGATGCTGTCCATGGGACGAGATCAATTGTTGGTCAGTGTAGGGTCAGCTCTCCTGTCCCCTCCTTCTTGCAGCTTCAGCCTTTTCCTTCCTGCAGCCCAAGGTGGCACACAAGATGTAGCTGTGTGTGATGGTTTGGGTGAGCTGCACCCCAGCCTTTAGTGCTGACTCTCCCCATCAGCACTGTCCCTGCTAGCAGCAGCCACTGTCTGTGCAAGCCTGTCCTGAGCTACGTAAAGTGCTGGCCCGCAGCAGAGACTGAGCTGGAAACGTCTGCTCAGTGCTGGTTCAACTCACACCAGGACAGTAAGGCTCTGCAAAGGACCTTTCTCTTCACAGGAGGATTCAGACACTACAAACTTGGAGGAAGCTAACACACGTGACTGTGACTAGCATCCTCTCTTCTCTTTCCCACAATCTCTGTGTGTTGGTACATACCTGTGCCTGCACCAAAGCACCCATACAGTTTTGAATCTTGTTTTCCAAGTGACTGTTTAGTCCAGTAACCAATGAAATGTGAGTAGAGGACATCATCAATCATGGTGCTGTTTGCCCATGACATAAGAGGTCATGCTGTCTCTTAAATGTGCTCATTCGTGTGCATGAGTGAACTTGTAAATAGGCTGCCCAGGTTGGTGCTTGAGTCACCCTGGATGTGCTTAAGTGGTGCTTGGGGTTATGGTTTAGGGGTGAACCTTGTAGAGTAAGGCTCTTAGTTGCACTTGATGATTCCAAGGGTCTTTTCCAACCTGAATGTTTCTGTGATTATAATCTCCAAACTACAAGACTTAGAAGAGCCAGGCTTCAGCATGAAAGTGGTTAGAGTTTCTTGGTGTTTCAGGCCACCACAAAGCAAGACCAATCCTCTTCTAATAAACCTCTGAAGACTGTTCCTGGATTTGGGTATAATTAGTGCCCATTTTAGTAGTCCTTTAGCATCATGCACCTTGCCTTTTTTGGGCTAGATTACCTTTCAATGGCTTTCTCTCCTCCTGGTCCTGCTTCAGGGTTTCAGCTAGCCACTGCACTGCTCCCTTCATAAGAAGGTTAATGATTTTGTGGTGTGGTGTTCACCCTGCTCTCCTCATTAGCAAGCATGTTCTGCTGATTAGAAAAGCTTAGTGACTTTCTACTTACAGTTTGTGCAAAATGTTTTGTTTAGTTATGGAAGGGGCTTTGATTCTATAAGTAGTGGTGGTTTTTTGAAGGAGGGTTCTTCCAGAAAACTGGACACAAATCACTGTTGGTGTTACCCTGGTGTCCATGTTTTGGGAATCTGGCATGCTGGTTCCTGGTGTTAGTTTCTGGCCTTGAGTACATACAGCAGGTATAGAAGAACTTAAAAACTCTTCCTGAGAAGGTTTCTGCAGCAAGCAGTTTCTGCAAATAGTAGTTACCTGAAGAGAACTGTAAATCTCTAAACTATGCCTCACTAAAGTGACTACAGAAAGGTACATAGCAAAGGACTTTTTGCCCTAGCATGTGTTCCTGAATTGGTGTTAGTAACCTGCACAATCACTTCATCTATGTTCTGGTGTGTTGGGGTTTTGTTTTGTTTTGTTTTTACTTTGGAGAGGAACAAAATGAAAGACTGTCCCCCCTGAGTCCCACAGCTTTTGATTTCAACATCTCATTTTTAAGATTCACTAATCTGTACAGGTTATAGAATCATAGAA
>WBNM01001192.1:1484-17755 GCA_013399055.1 Ramphastos sulfuratus | reverse complement strand
AGGTGCAGAAGAACCTCCCTCAACCTACTAACCACAGCCCTTCTAACGCACCCCAGAATGGCATTGGCCTTCCTTGCCACAAGAGCACACTGCTGGCTCATGGCCATCCTGTCATCCACCAGGACTCCCAAGTCCCTCTCCCCTTCACAGCTCTCCAGCAGGTCAGTCCCCATCCAGACAGGGCTTGAAAGTCTCCAGAGGAGGAGACTCCACAACAGCCTGTTCCAGTGCTCTGGGACTCTTACAGTAAAGAAGTTCTCATGTTGAGGTAGAACTTTCTCTCCTGTAGTTTATGCCCATTAGCCCTTGTCCTATCACAGGGCACAACTGAGCAGAGTTTGTCCCCTCCCTCTCAAGCCCCAGCCCTCAGATATTTATAAACATTGATTAGATCCCTTCTAAGTCTTCTCTTCACCAGACCCAAAAGCCCCAGGTCCCTCAGCCTCTCCTCATAGGGTATCTCAGTATTTTTTCATGCAGCAAGAATTCTGAATTTTGAACCAAGTTTTGCAGCCCTTTTGCTGTGCTGTAACACCTCTGGTTTTGTCAGCCTCGACCCCAGTCCCAAAAGTTCTTATTACCCTAATTAACAAACACAGAGTCTTAGAACTGCTAGAGTTGGAAAAGATCTCTAAGATCATCAAGTCCAACTGTCAACCTAACACCACCATTGCCTCATGACAGTATCCACCATGTATTGAGCACTGGGCAAAGAAGTTAGATGGCACTTCCCCAGAGCCCAAACTTCAAGAAAAACAAATAAGGGTGCTGAAGGGACTGGAGCTTATGAGGAGAAGCTGAGAGACATGGGGGTCTTTAGCCTGAAAAAGAGAAGGCTGAGTGGGGATCTCCTCAGTGCTCAGAAGGAGCTAAAGCATAGAGGCCAAGAGGATGGGGCTAAGCTCTTCTCAGTGATAGGACAAGAGGTACAAACTGGAACACAGGAGGTTTCACTTAAACATAAGGAAGAATTTCCTGTAAAGGTGCTGAAGCTGTGGAGCGGGCTGCCCAGAAAGCTGTGGAGTTTCCTTCCCTGGAGACTTTCAACACCCACCTGGTCACCCTTCTGTGCAACCTGCTCTAGGCTAACCTGTGTTAGCAGGCAGCTAGGACTCATTGATCTCCAGAGGTCCCTTCCAACCCCCTCCACTCTATGATTCTGTGAAAGGACCACAAGGCACCAACCATAGAATCAGAGAATCAACCATGTTAGAAGAGATCTCCAAGCTCATCCAGTCCAACCTCTCACCTAGCCCTATCCAATCAACCAGACCATGGCACTAAGTGCCCCATCCAGGCTTTTCTTGAACACCTCCAGGGACCCCACTAATAAACACCTTTTAGAAGATGAAACTATTCCAAGACTGATCTTCACTCATGCTAACCCAAGACACCTGCACTGTAGATTCCCACAGCTGAGCCTGTCACTCTGGGTTCCCTTAGAAATCTGTGGGCTCTTTTAAGACCCATGACATCTGACCCCTTTTAGATAATTCCTTCAGGGTGAGTACTGAATTGCAGATTCCACTCCTTAAGGGGAGCTTCTATTAATTGATGAGATTACTTGTGCTAACTAGCCATGCAGCTGCTCCCTGATAGCCCACTAAATGCCATGGTACCCAGAGATCTCAGAGGAATGTGCCTGTCAGCAAGAGGGATTTAAAGGCAGAAAATCTTAAGGGACAAACTTGTAGAATAGAATCATAGCATCATTAAGGTTGGAAAAGACTTCTGAGATCATCAAGCCCTACCTTCTACCCAACACTTCCATGACCACTAGACCATGACCCATAGTGCCATGTCTACACATTTATTGAACGCCTCCAGGGATGGTGACTCCACCACCAGCCTGAGCAGCCTGTTCCAGTGCCCGACCACTCTCAGGAAAGAAACTCTTCCCAATATCCAACCTAAACCTCCTCTGGTGCAGCTTGCAACTCATTTAAGCAGATCATTCGGTGCTTGACAGGTACATAAAAGAAAGGGAGAAAAGCAAGCAGAGAAACATGTTGGAAAACAAAGGAAAAAGGGTGATGGAGTGAGTAATGGTAAATGACCTCTCACAATTAGTTTGCTGGAAACAATACTTGGAACTGAGAACTTCAGAGAAATGTCTACTGCTACACCCTGTCCACAACAAGACAGCAAAACAAATCCATCAGGAAATTATTCAGATTGCACTAAGCCTTCCCTCTGAAAGAGAAAAACAACCAAATTGCTCACAAATATTATCTAAATTACCTTAACATACGCAAGCTTAATCAAGCCATCAACCATCTAAACTCCCTGTGTGCAGGACCCTGCCAGCTGGGGACCACTCAGACCCTGTAAATCCTGAACAACTGCTTAAGTAACTGCAAACTCTCCAACCTCTCATCATGTAAAGAAATCAGTGTCATCCTCTTTTGACTGTTCCTCCTCAAAGCAAGCATGCAGCTGTCCAAAAGGATCAAGTTTCATCTTCTTAAGGCATCCCTGTTGTGATGGATCCCATACTGCAGTCTATAAACAGCCCTAGGTGTATTACTGGTTATGAACTGGTACATCTCCTAACCAACATCATTAAAACACAAAGCAGTTCACTGAACTTGGGAAAAATACTAAGAAATTACTCTCCAGAGTGTAACATCTGGTATAAAGGAGGAGAAAAACCACTGTTTTCAAGTGCAAGACATGTAAGAACTGGAGGCTAACCCAAGAACCCATTAATCTGTCTCCACCCCCACACTCAAAATGAAAAACAGGAAAAATATCCTTTGGTGCTTCACATTAGGAAGACACAAATCTGTGATGCCTCCCATCTGGTTTGGTTGCTGTTTTTTAATAAACAAGGCAAAACCACCCTGCCCATTTTTTTTCCCCCTCCTTCTCCCTGCTTTCAGTAGAAATCCTGAGGGGTATTTTCAGATCTGTTGGTGGCAAGGTTTTTGTCCTGTTTGCATCCCATTTTATTTGGGTGCCTGTCAGACCTAACTGCTCTGCCTCAGTGAACCAGAGTCTGAGCTTTTCAGACACTGTTAAAATTGTCACGATCAGACTCACATGAACCACAGATCTGGCTGAATGCAGGGAGCTCAGGCAACTACCTCCCCTGCTTCTGTAACTCCTGACCTCCCTGGTACAATCAGGGAGGTTTCTGAGGGGGTTTCTGAGTTACTGCTGGCCTGGGAAGCTGCCAGCAGCCATGGACCACCAGACAGCTACAGCACAGGCCATGACCCCTCTGCTTCAGCCTCTAGTCTTGCTGCAAGGAAATTGTGTGGAGTTGGACAACCTGGCTTTGAACCACTTGGCAATTTCCTTTTGCTGGAGAAATCCCTGCTGTCTAGCCAGAGCTTATGGCTTTTCTGCATGGTCAGGAATGAGGCAAAATCCCACCTGATGCTTTGCTCCCCCACAGGCTGTGATGGGAAGGCTGCTTGGATGGTGCTCTTAACCCTTTCAAACTTTCAAGAGCTACCTATGGATGAAGAGCTAAGATGGAAAGTGTCTTTCCTGGTGACAAGCAGTGCTTGAAAGCTGGCAGGTGGACACCCTCCCTCCTATCCAACCAAACACATCCCTGTTGTGCTTGCAATGCTGAATATTCACCTTTGGCTCACATCAGCCTGGATTGGACTTATTTCTGGTTTTCCTTTCATTTTGCAAAGAAAGCCTCCATGCCATGGCTCATCAGCTGAACGGGTACAGAGCTCAAAACAATCTGTTCCCACACATTTAAAACTTCATATAAAGTTGTTCAATCCGTCCCTACATATTTCAAACTTCATATAAAGTTGCTCACTACTTTTAATGAACATCAAAATGCTATTCAAATCCTGGTGTGAAAATGGCAAATTCTCTGTGATTCATCCAACTTAGAGCCCTCACTTTTGTTATATACACAGACTGCAAACCAAGGCAGAAAATGGATTTCAATGTTTGTTTTTGTTTTTCTAGAATGGTGGCTGCCTTCACTCCAAACAAACACCATGCATTAGAGCACAGATCCCTCTAAAACTTCCCACTAGTTATAGGTCTGGTGGAACATGTCTTAGGTTTTTATATTTAAGGTGCCAAAGGATGTTTTGATTTTAATTTTAATGCAGGATTTCTTCTTTCAGGGAAGAAACCAATCAAAAGTAAACACATTCTAAGATTTGTTTCCCATAGTTGAGATTTCCTTCTGCACAAATAAATGTCTCTCCACACAGGTATAAACACAGTCACAGAGAGAAACTTCAACAGTAAAACTCTGCAGCTACTCTCCAGCCTCCTGATACCTTTCACAGAATTGTCAGGGTNTCATGGCCCTGCTCTGGACACCTTGCAGCACATTCAGATCCTTCTTGTCCCAGGGGCTCAAGAACTGGATGTAGTACTTCACATATGGTCTCACCAGAGTAGAGGGGCAGAATCCCCTCCCTTGCCCTGCTGCAGCCCAGGCTCTGGTTAGCTCTCTGGGCTGCAAGTCCACACTGGCAGCTCATGTTGAGCTATTTGTCCACCAGTACTCCCAAGTCCTTTTCTTCAGGGCAAGTGCCTGGAAAGTTATTTCAATCTTACAAGAAAGAAGAAATGTTTTTCAAGGTCTCAAGCAAAATGTGCTGCTGTTTTACTCTTGTGACACAACAGCACACAGACATTCCCAAAGTCACATTTTCAGTGTTTACTTAAAAGTATACCATGAACTTTAAAAGTGGTGTGAACTCTGATGTTCCCATTCTAGCATCTCACTGTCCAAACATCACTATGCTGTGCAAAAGGCTTCAATGGCAGTAAACATAAATATGATTCCTTAGCATAAACAGAAGGCAAAATTCTTCTCCTCTCCCAGCCTGAACACAAGAGACTTCCACAAACATGCTGTGGGAGAAAGCTTTCCCCTGGGAAAGGTCAAGCGGTGACATCAACGACCCTGGCCACTGGCACAGGGCACCTGAGTGACATCAAAGTTCACTGCTACCCAGCTGAACTCAAGATGATGGCACAGGTCCATGGGCTGCCTTGGCCAGTTTGCCTGGATAGCCCTTTCCCAAGGCCTCCAGCCTTGCTACAGTGAGGGGAGGCAGCAATCCTCTGAAACTTTATGAAGGAATCATAGAATCAACCAGGTTGGAAGAGACCTCCAAGCTCATTCAGCCCAACCTATCACTCAGCTCTGTCCAATCAACTAGACCATGGCACTAAGTGCCCCATCCAGGCTTTTCCTGAACACCTCCAGGGATGGCAACTCCACCACCTCCCTGGGCAGCCCATTCCAGTGCCAATCACTCTCTCTGTGAAAAACTTCCTCCTAATATCCAGCCTAGACCTCCTCTGACACAACTTGAGAAGTACCATTTCTCTGCAGAAATGAGAGGGGGTTCATTCAAATACACAATGTGCTTGCATTTCAAAGAAGAGATGTGTATTATGTGTTCAAGTGTTGGCCCAGCTTCAGTGCTCCATGGCAGGAGAGAGCCATACAAGTTAAGCACAGGTCCTGGAAAGATAGGGTGCATCACACTCACTGCTAATCCCTTCTGACCATTTTGGTCGGCAGCCTCCAGAGATGATGAACTTGAAGCCTCTCCAAGTGGTGGGAGGAAGCACAGGATGGGTATTTGTGGAGAGGATTATTTGTGAGATTGTGCTGGGTCTGTAATAGCAAGAGTCAAGGGGATGGGGTAAAAAAAGCCAATCACAGGATCATTTTGGTTGGAAAAGACCTTTCAGATCATTGAGTCCAACCATTTTCTAACTCTGCCATGGCTGGTGCTAAACCATGTCCCTCAGCACCACATCTCTGCATCTATTAAACAGCTCCAGGGATGGTGATTCAATGTTCCACTCCCGCATGCTTTTCAGGGAGCTTTGCAGTCGCAGTCCCTTTGTCTCACGCTGGCTAACCTGTCACTTCAAAGCTCTTCAATAAGCTTAGTGTTATTCAGAGAACTTACACAGCACTAACAACCCACACCCTGAGAACTGCAGACAGGATGGTGACTGCTCAGGTCAACGAGCACAGAGCATCAGACGCCTGTTCCTCACTGGCCACAAAGCTCTGCACACAGCCTGGAAACTTCATAGACAACGTGGCCCAACCTCAAGAGCAGTACACAGAGAGAGAGACCCAGAACTGCATAACAGATGGCAGGGTGCATTTTGGTGTTGGGGTGGGTTGTTGGGGTTTTTTTTGAGTAATTAACTGGTTGACTTCATCATTCACATCCTACAGGTGTGCTGTAGCTGTTAGCAAAGCTCCAAAATCCTGTGCCAAAGATTATTCGGCCCCAGCAAGAGCTCTAAGAATGACTACACAGTTGACTCATTACCACTTTCTCTGGATGCTTTGTCTTGCTTTAAATTATTCATTTTATGTCAGACAGAGAATGAAAACACCTCTAATAAAAAAAAAATGGGCATTAGTCTTCTGTTTTATAGACCAAAAACTGCTTTGCTTTTAAAAGGGGGGGAGCTGAAATTAAAGAAAATTTGACAAACTCTAGGGAAGGTGAAATGTTTTAGACTGGAAATTACAAATCACAAAAAGTTGAACTTTTCTTGATGGTTTCAATAAATGAAGTTTTACTGGAAAAATTTATATACAGGTGTAAATGTATGGTTCAGATGGTCTCTGCAACCACTAGTCCAAACTCAAACACCATACAGCAGGAGCAAAGATGCCATCACCTACCTCCAGCTAGGCTACACACAACAAAATCAATCCCTAACTTCTCCAGGCACAGACCTCATTCAGGGTATCCTTCCTTGCTACTAAAACTAAACTGCTTAGCACCAGCAGCTTTGTGCAGCACTCTCCTCAGTCCCTAGCTCCACAGAGCTCTGCAGCACAGCAGGGGTTCATGTAGCCCTTTCCAAAGCTGGGTATGCCTTGCAGCAAGATCCATGCCATGCCTTGATCCTGTAACGCTATAGATGCTAGATCCTGCTACCCCTCCTTCCTTTACATACTGCTATGATTACAAGAGCACAATGAGAATTATTTTCTGCTTAGATCTCCCACATTACTTCACATTTGCCCCTTTATTTCTGGCCTGAGTGCTAACAGAAGTTCCTCATTCTCAGACCACGCAACTTGGTTCTCATTCTCCCCTGGAAAAGTCAATTCTGATTTCTGTTACCTTCCTCCTCCAGAAAAAGTCAATTCTGATTTGTGTTACCTTCTTCCTCCAGACAGACTCCCATCTCTCATTCTGCTGTGGAATTCTCATAGTCCTATTTTCAGGTACACTTGTGTTTACTTAAAAGTATAGCTTCAGTGAAGCATTTGTGAGATTTTTTTTGTCTCTTCCTTATCCCACCATGCCCCAAAATAAAGCAATCAAGAAATAACCCATGTCAAATTAAGGTGTATCATAGTTTTGTCCTTGCCCCTAAAAAAAAAAAAAAAAATCACTGTAACTAGACCCACTACTTGGAAGTGACATACACAAAGCAGCAAATGTAGTACCTTACAAAGCAACAATTTCAGGGTGAACCAATCTTGAGATCTCTAATTTTGCCAAAATTCTTACTGATGTAAGCAAGAATTTCCCCAAGGAAGAGCTGAGGAGAAATTCAAAGTTCCGATAAGAGAAGAAAATTCCTCTGACTTAAGGACAGCATCTTAAGGCTGAGAAGTTTTGAGGCACGGATCACTAAGGTCTTTCTTGTGCTTGTTTATTGGCACCTTGACTGGGATAACATGAAAAAAAATATTCTAACCATAAAAGGTAAATTCTATTTATAGAATCAGAGAATGGTAAGGCTGNCTGCTCTCAGCCATTCCCCATCCAGCCTGGAGTTGTGCTTGGCATTGTGCCTACTCAGGTGCAGGACCTTACACTTGGCCTTGCTGAATTTCATGAGGTTGGCCTGGGCACACCCTTCTAGCCTGTCCAAGTCCCTCTGGATGGATCCCTGCCCTCTAGCAAGTCGACTGTACCACACAGCTTGGTGCCATCTGCAAACCTGCTGAGGGTGCACTGATTCCTCTGTCCATGTCACTGACAAAGATGTTAAACACCCTAACTCCACCCCAGTTCTCTTCACCCTAATCTTGCAACATTTCCCTTAAAATTCCTATTTGTATCTTCAATTTTCAAGGAGTCTGAATTTCTAAAAATGAAATTTCTGAATTAGCTTTTTGGTTTTTTTTCCTCTTCAAGAGCAGCTAGGTCAAACTCAGTTCCTTGTGAACAGCCCTTGAAACATTAAAACTTCATGAATAGCCAAGAGCCTCAGTTGCATAACTGAGGCCAAGGAGGAACCAATAAATCTCTGCCAGTTAGCCCTATTCATCAGTAACTTTCGTTTGACTAAAGCATATCAGCTGGAAAAGCAGCTTGTCATAGCTGGAAGATTTAGAGAGATAGAGAACCTCTTGGTTCCCTTGATAATTTGTCAGAATAATGAATCATTTCTACTGTGAAAAGTGTGGTGCATTACTCTTGGTTTGAATCTTCCCAACTCTGCAGTTGTAGCCTTCAGTCTGTGCTGTGAATTTCATTACTGGCTCTGAAGAACCACAACAAACCCAGTATATTTTCTCTTGCTTCAAGAGGCTTGCTCAGAGAGGCTCTTTATTTTGAGAGGGTCAATGGACTAAAAAATTAATGCTCCTCAGTAAGAAATAGCTTCACCAGATCTCAGACTTCACAGAATCACAGAACACCAGGTTGGAAGGGGCACCAAGGACCATCTGGTCTAACCTTTCTAGGTCATAGTGTAGTAGAAATGAGCACCCTGTCCAATGGGAATCTCCCCAGCAGTAACTTGTCCCCATCAGCCCTCGTGTTTTCCATGGACTCCTTGTCAAAAGGGAGTCTCCATGCTCCTGGCAGCCACCCTTTCTGTGCTGTTCCATGGCAATAAGGTCTCCCCTCAGCCTTCCCTTCTAAAGGCTGCACAATCCCAGCTCTCTCAGCCTCTCCTCACACAGCAGGGCTGCCAGGCCTCTGATCATTCTCATGGCCCTTCTCTGGACACTTTGTCACTGGTCACTCAGCCTGTCTGCATCTTTTCTTGTACAGTGGGGATCAAAACTGCTTTGTCTGACTTACTTGTGCAATGCTCCCATGGTTCAACATCTCTTCAACAATACAGAGCCTGAAACTACAGCACACATTCCTGCCACATTGTGTATCCAGGGATAAGACTGCTCTTGAGTCTCCCTCTCTTTACACAACAGTGTGACATTCAGTATTCTTCTGAACTTGCAGTTCAAGAGATCCTTAAAACCCTTCCAGACATATGATTTCCCAGGCTACAGCTTGCCCTCTTCTTGGAAATCCTGCCTGGCTATGAGGAAAACAAAAAAAACCTTCACCACCACAATAAAATACTGCAATATATTGAAGAGGGAAGTGATGAAATCTCCAATAGTACTACTCAAGACTTGTCTTGACAGGGACACGGATAACCTCACCTAAGTCCTTTCTAAAACACTTCAGATGGTGTCCAGAGGTCCTTTCCAGCTTAGACTTTGCTGTGACACATGATCACAGCCTTGCTCAAAGGCACTTAATTAATTCTCCATTATTTTTTTTCAAAAGATCATGCAGGAGTTGATAAAATCATTTGGCCTTGTATGTTTCTAGTATCACTGCTAGTTCTCTCAACATGAGCTTGACATCTTTCAAATTCTTAGGTGTGAAAAGTTTGATCCATACAGCATCGCAGTTTACTGAACACACTTCTTAGCTCCTTCATGTATAACTGCCGAGGCTGGAAGAGACCTTGGAGATCATCACATCCTATCACTTCTCCTGACCTTGCAATTCCACCAGCACTGCTAAACCACTACCACTAAACCGTGTCCCTAATCAATAATTGACTCTGCCTTTTGCCACCAGAAAGAGATGGCGAAGATACAAGCATGCTTCCTAAGAAGGAAACTTTGGTTTACTAAAACTACTTCAGACATTACCTCTGGCTTTGACTTCTAACTCAAAGGATATGCTTACACACCTGATTAAAATCTTTCCTTGTCTTAGTTGTAATTTTCCTCCTAAAATCACCATTCCAGCACTTGTTTACATCTTCAAAGAATTCTTTGCCAATCTTTTATCTGCATTTTAATGAAGCAAAAGAGTTTTTTCATCCTAAAATGTGCTTCCTGAGGCTGGGATACACTCTGGTTTTGTCACAAGATACTGTGTACCTGACAGGACAACGTGTCAAGCTCCTGTGACAAAAGATCACAATGCAACTGTTTGGTGACCTGAGCAGAGTGAATTTCTTGACCAAAGCCCAAATCCCAGATCCCAATAAGAAGCTACACTTCTATAAAAGCTGCCTTTTAACATATTCCCAACAACTGTGGCAAGCAGTAGCCACACAAAACATTCTCTTCTACAGGAAACTGTAACTTCTACCTCTATTTACCTTCTCTCACATGACCTCATACTTCACTACAAACTGACAAAAAACATAAACCCAAACCCAACAACACTGTGCTAAACTCAGGCTGGCAAACCAGAACTAGAGTACTTTGTCACCAACCTTTGAAGCAACCTCTGGATTTCTTCAAATGTTAAATGTCACCTGCTTCTGCCTCTGCTACTCATAAGGGGCAGCAAGAGAGGGGGAGGATGAGGGGGAACCTTCTGGCTCTCTGCAGCTCCCTGGGGAAGAGGCTGGAGCCAGGTGGGGGATGGTTTATTCTCCCAAGGGACAGCAGCAAATGGCTTGAAGTTGTGCTGGGGGAGATTTGCATTGGACGTGGGGGGCAATGCCTTGCCCATGTTGCACAGGGCAGTGGTGGAGTCTCCATCCTTGGAGGAACAAGTCATGAAGACATGGTGCTAGGGGACATGGTTTAGCAATGGACTAGTTAGGGTTGGGTTGAAGGTTGGAATCAATGATCTTAGAGGTCTTTTCTAGCCTAAATGGTTCTGTGGTTCTAAGTTTCCATGTCCCCTGATCATTCTCCTTAAAACCTCCTCTGGGAAAGATCCAAGTGATGGCCTTCTCATGCCTGTGTCTGCTCTAAGTCACATTCTTCATTTCAGTTTTCCAGGAGGATAAGTAGAAACTGTGCTGGTATCACTGAACACCTATGTCCCAGGGCTAAAACCAGATGACCTGTTCCAGTGGCCCAGCCATGCTGGAAGCTAACACACCTCTGGCTCCTCTGTAAGGAGCTGAGGCTGGGAGAAATTGGCATCATACTTCCATCTTCTCTCTCCAACTACTAAGACAGTGATCCAATAGGACTTCCTACTACTAGTCTCCCAGTAAAGGTCACCATACTCTACAAATTATTTGTGCCAGCCTGTAAGGCAGCAGAGAAGACAAACAAATACCTGCAAAGTCAAGAAGCAGCAGAACAACTGCATCATGGTTTGCTTGCATTTCGTCTGTCTCATGCTGTGGCTGAATGAAACTCTGAGAAGTTTCTTGTCCATCCGAAACCATACCTGCAAAGCTTTAAAAAATGAGCTTGTACTTAATGGTTGGCTTACTTCAAATTGTGTAAAACCACTTAGATCAAGACTCCACTGCTTTTGTGTCAGGCAGCACAGCCAAGTGTCAGGAAAACAAATACAGGTTTTGACTCTCAGGCTGCTGATAACAAAAATAGGGGAAAAAAGCCTGCTCCATGGCCTATGATCTTATCCCTTATCCTTTCTGACCAGCAGGATCTGGCAGGAAAGATACAGCTCTACTGATAAGGAGGAGTATCTCTGTAAGTGAAGGAATAGTAGCTGCTCTCCTTCCAGTCAAGCAGAGCTCATAGTACAGTATTTAAGAAACTTTCCAATATGATGAATTATTAACTTGTCACAGTTGTGCCTTTTTGCACTGGGCTGAGGAAAGCACAGCTCCCACCACCGTGTCTCTAGATCTCAGCATCACTTCTCTTTTTTATTAGTGCCCTTTGGACCCACAGAAGCAAACTGCAATCGTGTTACCAGCCAAAATTTGCTGCTGAGAAACAGCACTGAAATGGAAAAACAGTTTAATTGGATGCTTTAGAAATCATCCACGATGAACAGCTGTAAGCTCAGGCATTCACCTGGAATGGTGAAGTCAGTTTGATCACAGAATCACAGCAGTGTTTTGGTTGCCAAAGTCCTTAAAAATCATTAATTCCAACCATCATAGAACCATAGAATCAGTCGGGGTGGGAAGGGACCACAAGGATCATCCAGTTCCAACGCCCTGCCATGGGCAGGGACACCTCACACTAGATCAGGCTGTCTACAGCCTCATCCAGCCTGGCCTTAAACACCTCCAAGGATGGGGCTTCCACCACCTCCCTGGGCAACCCATTCCAGGGTCTCACCACCCTCATACTGAAGAGCTTCTTCCTAACATCCAGTCTGATCTACCCATTTCTACCTTTGTTCCATTCCCCTCAGTCCTACCACTACCTGACAGCCTAAAAAGTCCCTTCCCAGCCTTTTTGTAGGCCCCCTTCAGATACTGGAAGGCCACAATAAGGTCACCTGGGAGACTTCTCCTCTCCAGACTGAACAGACCCAACTCCCTCAGTCTCTCCTCACAGCAGAGCAGCTGCTAACACTCTTTTGCAGTACAGAAGGATCATTCATACAGGTAGTGATAGGAGTTCCTAACACTACTAAGGCTGACGTGAAACCATGTCCCTCAGCACCACATCTCTGCCTTTTGGAAATACTCCCCTGTGGAGCTTAGTCCAATGTTTAATGACCCTGATGTTGTATAGTCCTGCTTACTGAGACTTTCCAATAGGAAGAGCTTGGTTATAATGCACCACCTGCCTTGTCACGTATTTACATGGGGCTTTTAGGAAAGGCAGTGGGGGGAATCGATGTCTTCTTCACACTGCTGATAACAAACTTCTTTACAGAATCACAGAATTGCCTGGTTAGAAAAGACCTTAAGATCACCAAGTCTGACCATAACTTAACATCCTCCTGTACAGAACTGTCAGACCATGACCCTAAGCTCCTCATCCAAAAGTCTTTTAAACATCTTCAGGGATGGTGACACCACCATTTCCCTGGGCAGCCTTCCACATCNAGCCCCTCCTGGGGACTCTGATTTCTGGGAGGGGTGTTGTGTTTCTGTATTACCTTTACCTTGCATATTTCTGTAAATATTCCTGTATATAGTGTATATCTCTGCTTGTATATTGTGCTGAGCTGTAAATAGAGCTTCAGTTCTTAACTTCCAGCCAGTTGGGTCTAGTCTGGGTGATTTTACAAAGTGGGGGGGCGCGGGTAACTCCCAAACCATCACAGGCAGGGAGCTTAGACTGGATGACCTTTGGAGGTCCCTTCCAACCTCTAACAATCTGTGATCCATGGGGAATATTTGAGCGCCAGCCCTAACCTGTGTCTAAAGCAGGGGCTTAGATGAGAAACAACTGGTTGATCCTCCTCTTAGATGAGAGCAAAGCAACAGGGGAGATAAGGCACATGGCACGGGCTGTGGGGCTGGGCAGATTTGTTCTCTGCAATGTTCTCTTGCTGCCTGAACTTTCAAATGATCCAATAGCAGAGCTATGGTTGTGATTGCTTACCTGTCTAACAAGAAAACTGGAAGTTCTCCCTTTATTTGTGACTATTTATTAGTCATGTAAGAGACAAGCAGCATGGTTTTGTCGAGCGTGGTGTCACAACACCCTGTTAACCCTGCAATCCGTGCTTGACATTCGCTTTCAAAGGGATTTTAGTGTTCCTCCTCTTGAGTGAAACACCCAACACACTTACAACTGATCCAAGCCCAAACGTTTTCCATGGCTAATCAAAGCTTTTCTTCCCCACAGAACTCTTGTCCAACTTTCCCTCCTTCTTAAGTTTCAGGGTTTGCCTACAGCCACGCAACACCACCAGACTCGGCTACTTTGCTGACTTGGAGTACGCAAATGCAGGTGGATGTTGTGGGTTGGCAGAGCTAGCGACAAGAATTCAGGCTGGCTGGTTTAGTCAAAGGAGCAGTGAAGCAGCAGGCAGACATTTCCAAACCTAGGTCCTTGCTGAATATAGAGGTAAGTAAAACCAGATCGCCGCCTCCCTCTCCACTACTCGAAGGCAGAGCGAACAACATTTTGCAATGAGGGCTGCGTTTTAAAAGGCCCCTGAAAGATCACAGAACCCAGACAGTCAAGGAAGTTTTCAAACCACAGGGAAGATAAGCCAAAAACAAAGCAGCTCTGGCTAGACAAACCCTGCCTGAAAGGCTTGATAACTTTTGTCTGCCTGCTCTGTGCAGAGGAAGTTAGAAGTTAGGAGAGCTGTTCTGCCCTCAAAATCTATTACATTTGAGTGTGGTCCTAACATTTCAAAAAGTGGGGGGGGGGGGGGGGGAAAAACAATGACAAAAGCACAGACATTTTGGCAGTATCCAGGGAAGTCTGACAAGCAGCAGCAGAAAGCACAGATCAAAAGAACAACCAAGTTCTTTTATTGTAGAAAATACCTGGAATTCCATGTTTATCTTACCACAATAAGCTACTGAATGGTTATCTAAGCTGCCCTTGTTTTGCCAGGCGACTCAATACAGGTGTAGGTTTTACCCTGCATTAGGTTTTAGTCTGGTGTGTTTATAATGCTATAGAGCAAGGAAATCTAATCTAAAAGGTTATGCATCTCCTTTGGAAAAACAACCTTCAGAGAGATTGACCATCTTTAACAGAAGGGGTTTTTTTGTTTGTTTGTTTTTTGTTGGGTTTTTTGTTTTGCTTTGTTATCAAATTGGAATTGCTTGCCCCAGTTTCTTGAAGGAAAATCACATATCTGTGATAGAGCACAAAAAGCCCAACCCCTTCTGCCTCTCCAATAATGCATCGCTAACATGCATTGGGAGAAATCCCCAAAAGTACATCCAAACAACCCCAACTCAACATGAGAAGCATCTCACAAGTGCCTGTTTGACTGCTTGTGAGCTTTCCCCACCCTAGTTCTTCTTTTATGAACTATTAAAAGTTTATTAAATTCCAAGCTTACCAAACTCCAAGCTGGCTTTGCTGATCTAACACAGTCGACAAAGAAATCTGTCTAACGTATTGTAAGTGAAACTATTCCTGGCAAAATAACATCTCTGAGACAGGCTGAAGTCATCCAGAAGCAAGACTGAACTTGTGAGATCCCAGTTTCTTTAAAACAAAACAATATCTGCTGTCACAGCATGGGGGGGGCCAGTAGGGAGATATTTTAACCCCAAACTACTACAGCAGAAGCAAGAGAAGACATGGGAAGCAAAGTAGCTCACTCATCTGCACTGCCCAAGTGTCTTCAGAATACAAGTTCTGTTCAGCTCAGAAGAGGCCCACAAAGGAGCAGTGACTCCAGAGTGCTGGAAGACTTTCAGCACATAGATTAAACCTTACATATAAACACTCTACAATTAGAGAAAGAAGCACCTTGACTTTTGGACAGCCTATGACAAATTCTGACACCACGAGATGAAATCAAACTGTATTAAAACACGGCCCAAGGGAAGCTTTTCTTCTGCAGACTGCCAGCCTCCCTCTCAAAAGCATTTGTAATAATCTCAAAGGTTTTGAACCTTTCAGAAGTGACCCAGAAACACCACATACAACAGGACACTACTCATGAACACATAAGGACAACCCTTACAGGGAGAGATCTCTCCCAAAGCTTCCCCTAACTCTAACACAAACCCCACAGAGGAAAGCCCTGGCTCTTCATCAGAGCTGTACCTTGCTTGCTGAAGAGACCCCAGAGGAGCAGCAAAGAGCTGAGCAGCTCCTTTTTCTTCTTGGTTGTGCCACAGGAGCACGAGCAGCTACCTCCTCCTCAAACACCATCCTCTCAGGAGCAGACCGCCGCCAGCGTGGAACAGCAGCAGCAGGAGCAGCACAAGTCCCTCTTGCTCCCAGTGCAGATGTTCTACAGGTGTGTGTATGCCAGCAGAGCTTCACCTGATGGGAAATTTGGTCACACATCCGGGTGCGTGAATGACTCATGAGTAAAAAAAGAGACAGGTTTTGCACAGTTGCGTGTTGGAGTACGGGTGGGGATCGAGCAAATACGCGTTTGCACATGGGCTAGGACTACTCTTTTGTGACAGGATTAATACCCAAGACCAAGGAAGTCACGATTAGGCAACAGGGAAAGAGGGTGAAACATGCACAGTAAGGAGACACGAAAAGAGTGTGACCAAAGGAATACAAACAGCTCATGCTGTGCTGAAATCTCTTGTGGAATTCAACTGCAGCAGCAACCAAGTATCATGTGTGACCTCCGCAACGGACCAGCACTCAGAGAACCACAGAAGCATTTTGGTTGGGAAAATCCTCTAAGATCATCAAGTCCAACCACCAACCCAACACCACCATGGCCATTAAATCATGT
>WBNM01001185.1:0-17950 GCA_013399055.1 Ramphastos sulfuratus | reverse complement strand
GGCTCGGGCAGCCGCCGAGGGAGCCTGGGGGCGCCGCGGCGCGGCTGGCGGCCCGGGCGAGCCCGGATCAGGGAGGCAAGCGGCGGCGGCGGCTGCCGGTGCTGCCGGGTCCCCTCCGGTTGCGGGAGCCGGGACGGCGTGGGCGGCGGTGAGGCGCACCAGTAGAGGCCACTGCGCACCTCGGTACGCGGGTGGGGAGCGCTGGCGGCGCCCGGGCCGGGAGGGGCGAGAGGCACCTGAGTCCCCTTGCCGCAGCCTCAGTCACCTGTGCGCCCTGCGCTGCTCGCCCTGTGCGGCCTGCAGCACGCCCGGCACGGCCGCGGGTCTCAGCCTGCGCACCGCGAGAGCCCTGCTGGAGCTGCTGGGGGGACCCATCGGCGGAGAGGAGCTGGCAGGCAACCTGTGGAGAGAGAGAGAGAGGGGAACTTGCCTGGAAACTGTGCCGCAATGGCCCAGAAACGAGCGGTCTGGCAGCGGTTCAGCCACTGTGGTTCTCACACCTTTTACCATTGTTACCTTTAACGATCCATTATTGAATCCTGGTTCTTTATAGGCTACGAAAAAAAAAAAAAACAACCAACATAATCTCCTCCAGATGAAGCACGGTGTGCAGACTAGGAGGCTCTCTTCTGAGGGCCCCTTAATGCTGGAGGGAGCTCCTTAGGTTTTCCAGTAGCGTTGGCTGCTCGCTTTGCAGCACAATGGCTTTAAAAAGTAACTTTTTGCTTATTTTTTTTTCTTACTATTTTCTTTTTCCCCCTCCTGATCAGCTATTAGCAGAGAGCTTGAAAGAAAATCTGCTCCTCGATGTTGAACGCTGGGATTTTTTTTTATTTCTTTTGTCGTTTTGTTTTATGCACTCCCCTGTAGACGAAGTCTTCGCAGTTTCAAAGCAAGCTTTGTGCAAGTGGGATTTGGAGGGAAAAAAAAACCTAAACAAAACAGACCTGCTGGTTTATAGCAACTTGGCAAAGTGAGAGTGGTTAAACTGATTTTAAGATGATGTAATTGCCCTGTTTCAAATCACGTTAGGCAGTGAGGTCCTTCTCAGCTTAGATACCCCTGGTGTAACCGTGCAGGCTGACTCCTGTTGACAGGCAGTGGAGTTTATTCCCTTAGGACAAGCTTTGCAGGTCCCAGGTCTGAAGCAGATTTCTTTTTTCCCCCCTTTTGATAAATGCTGTGCTTGGATTCAAAGATCTCCAGAGTGTGTGCAACAAGATAAGTTACTCTTTTTTTTTTTTTTTGATGTGTAAGCTCTTGCCACCTGATGATTCTTTGTCAGTATTTTCTGCTCTGCTGACAGCTCACTGTAGTTGCAGTCCTGCTGCTTGCTATTTGCTGCTTGGGGGAGGGGAATAAAAATCCTTTGTGTCTTGAGGAAATCACATTGGTAGGTGAAGTTTTATCTGCTGAAGTCAAAGGTGTGAGTTAAGTCAGCGATGCGCTGAAACAGGCGAAATAAACCCTGCAGTGAAGGGTTAGTCACAGGGATTTGGGAGCATCATTGTGGAAATCTTGGAAGTTCTGTTGAGCTCCTGCTCTTGCTTATCCTCTTTTGTGGGAAGAGTGTCCCGTTTCACCACCGGGAGCTGGGCTTTCCCTAGCCCTGAGGGTGTTTGCAGCAGTTCTTTAGAGGGAGTCACTGAGTAAGGAGAGGCGTTTTTGAGTGCCTGAATGAAGATGTGAGGTACTCGATGCATAGTGCATGAGCTGCGTCGTAATTCACGCTGTTTTCTGCCTGCTCATTACTATGTTTTACTTCAATAGAGGATATCTGATGCGTGCTTTCACATTTGGCAGGCGGGAGAGGGCCGCTCAAGTCCCTCCTTGTTCCACCTCATGCATGAAGAGTGCTGCCCTTTGTGCTTTATTTAGATGGGAAGGTGAGGGGGCCTCTTCTGTCCTACGTTTTGGGAACCTCAAGCTCTTAGAGGAGCCTTACAAGGTTGGTGTAAAGGACTGGAGAGGCAGAGGAACAGCAGGTTCTAGGTCCAGGTGGAGTTTAGCTCTGAGACTAGTGGAGGCTGTAGGCTACTGTGTCCACAAGGGTAGGCTTTTAATGCAAAAAAAAAAAAAAACCCAAAAAACCCCACAGCAACCCTCTCCATGTCCTTTTGGTGTTGGTAAAGGTGACAAAAAGTTAGAGATTTGGAAGCCCCATGCTGTTTGCATGTAGCTGTTTGAGTGACATCTGATGCCATCTATAAATAGCCAGTCAGTGCTCTCTAAGGAAGAGTGTAGCTAAATTATCCTAGGGAAAAAAAAAAAAATCTGTGTAATTCACTTGGTTTGTGTATCTGCAGAACACTAGAGTGTCTCCTAGTCTGGTTGGTTGCTTTGCAAATAAAGTAAAAGCTGCTGATTTCAGAATTAGGGTAAGACTTCACTTAGACAAGGGACTAAAGCCCCCCAAAATCAGTAGTAAGGAACAAGCACTGAGTTAGGGTAAATCTTGCCTCTTGGAACTGTTTGAAACTGGCTTGAGGTCAAAGTAAAAACTTTGATCTGTACAGGATTGCACTATTAAGAATGAGGAGGTGGTGGAAGCTTCATCCCTGGAGGTGTTTAAGGCCAGGCTGGATGTGGCTCTGAGCAGCCTGCTCTAGTATGAGGTGTCCCTGTCAATGGCAGGGAGGCTGGAGCTCAATGATGCTTGAGGTCCCTTCCAGCCCTGACAGTTCTGTGGTTCTCTGAAATGGAAATTAGTGTCACTTGTAATTCTTACTGGAACAGCTGTGGCAACCTGNGATGTCCCTGCCTATGGCAGGGGGTTGGAGCTAGATGACCCTTGAGGTCCCTTCCAACCTTATGATTCTATGAAATTAGGACAGATTCATAACTGGGAAGGTTGTTTGGTCTCTTCTTGGTGTTCTCGAAGTCCTTGGAATCAACTCTTGAAGTCTATGGGGCCAGTGTGTGTGCTGTTGTTAAAAGGTTAAGCTGGGTGGGTTAAAAGGTTAACCCGGAGGTGGCGGCAGCGTGGAAGCTGCCCCGGGTGGCGGCATGGCAGGCGCCCGAGGCTCCCCAAACTGTTCTCTTGAGCAGTGTGTTGCTTGCAGACCCCTGGTGCAGTGTGCGCTGCTGTGGGGGGCTGCAGGCGGCGCATGGAAAGCGGTGGAAGGTGGGAGCGTGGATCGTCTGGGCTCCTTAGAAACACAAGGTCATGATTTGTTTCTGGTTTGTGTGCACTTCTCGATTATTTCTAAATATATCCCGGGTTAAAAATAGAGCAGGGGCTCAGTTACATCCCAAGTCACTTCGGCACGGGGCTCCAGCTGGTCCTCTCCTGGTTGCTAGTCAGCCCCCTGCACCCTGGGTGGTGCTGCCTGTGACCCGATGCGGCGGTTGGGTGGCTCATAGCTCCTGCGGTGTGCAGAGGAGGCCCTGCTGCCTCTGCACGTGTGTGAACAGCGGCGGCGAGGAGCTGGGCAGATGCTGCAGCGTGGTGTTGGTGAACTGTCGTTGTTCCACTAAACCTGGGAATCCTGGTGCCTTTTGGCACGGTTGTGGTGCTGCACTGTCGCTTGGACTCAGCTGGAGGTGCCGAAGTTGCACATGGCTTTTGCAGCCTGTGTTTGGTTTGTCAGTCATCCTGCTAACCAGCACTTCGGCTGAAGAGCTGCAAGTGTTGTTCCTAATACCTTGGTGAAAAACAGCAAACAAAAAAGGTCGTTTTTAATAGATAAGTGAACAAAATAAATCACTTGGCTTAGTTGCCTCCTGCTAACTTACCAAAGCAATTTCAGTGACTTGCAGTAGATGTCTCTTTATAAAAATGAGGCTGTTTGGTTGCTCCTTGTCACTTCAAGCACATTAACCTTCAGCCAAAGCTTTTCAGAGGAGTCTGACAGCGGCGCAGGTACCTATCTCAAGCTCAATGCCTTGCCAAGAGCAAGAGGGTGAAGATAAGAAGTCACAGTGGAAATTGTGGGAGTTAAGAAAACTACTCAGAAGCAATACAATTGGTTTGCTACCCTTTGCTTTCAAACTATAAAACCTTTTAACCTGTGCTATAGCAGCCTGGCCTGAGTCTGGTAGAGGCTTTGCAGGGCCATGTTTGTGCCATCAGTAGCTTGGCATGGGAACGTTGCTGTGTGCTGATGTTTGCTGCTGACCATTCCGAATGTGCAGGGGTTTTATGTGCAGGATTTTCCCCTTTGCATTGCCTGTGAGGAGGCAGAACTTCAAACAGCAGCTGACAGCTTCTTGCCAGGAAAGTGATTAGCGCTCATTTCCCACAGGGAAGCTGTTCTAGTGTCCAGCAGTGGAAGTGAGGCTTCATTCTGCTTCTGCTTCACCCATTTGTAGGGATTTTCGTGGGTTTCAGGACTAGAGTTCAGCTTGCTGCAGGGCCAAGATGGCAGCTTCATGGACTCATGGAATTGTTTGGGTTGGAAAAACCCTCCGAGATCTTCCAATCCAACCATTAAGCTAACACCACCGTGGCCATCAAGCCACGTCCCCAGGTGCCACAGCCACGTCTCTTGAACATCTCCAGGGATGGGGACTCCACCACCTCCCTGGGCAGCCTCTGCCAATCCCTGACCACTGTTGCAGCAAAGAAGTTTTTCGCTATCTAAACCTTCTCTGGTGCAACTTGAAGCAATTTCCTCTTGTCCTATCGCTGATTCACAGCAGAGATGCAAAGGACTCCACCACCTCCCTGGGCAGCCTGTGCCCATCTCTGACCACTCTGGCAGCAAAGAAATTCTTCCTCATCTCCAACCTAACCCTTCTCTGGCACAGTTTCAGGCCATGTCTTCTCATTCTGTCACCTGATAGTAGGGAGAAGAGCCCAACCCCACCTCATTCCAACTTCCTCTCAGGGAGCTGTATAGAGGAACGAGGTCTGCCCTCAGCCTCCTCTTTTCCAGACTGAACACTCTCAGCTGCTCCTCCCCAGCCTTGTTGCTCTTCCCTGGCATTCAATTTGAATGCTGGGTACAGAGCAGGTTTCTGTCCTTCTGGATGAGTGTGAGGAGCTTGTCTGAGCTCTGAATCACCTCAAAGTTAAGCCCAGCCTTTGGAACAGCAGGTGATGCTTCCTTAGTGTGGGTGCTGGGTGGATGGGTGCTGCCCCAGGAATTCAGGGGGCTGAAATAGATCTCTACCCCTGGAACAGTTCAGAATAGTGCTCAGAGGCTATTGATCCTTTGAAAAAAAAAAAATAAGGACAAAACAGCCCTTAATAGAGAAAATGGCTCAGTGCTGTGGAGACCAGAGTCATATTTTACTGATTGGATGCTATCGATTTCGTTCTCCAGTTAAATTGGCAGGATGAAAGTGGTGATCCTGATTAATTCCACAGAAAGAGATAAGCACAGTTTGGATGTGTGGAGGTGCAGAGCTCTGCAGGAAAATGGAAGCCCTGGCTTCATCTGCTCCTAGGTGCTTCAAGTGATTTTTATTTTTCATTTAAATCATTCAATATTCATGCAGAAGTGAGTGTTTAATTTTACACAGCAAGCACAGGCTATCAGTGTAGGCTAGATCCTTTTCACATCCCTTAAACCAGATTTTTGTTTATTTTTTTTTTTTAATTAAAGCTGTTCTTACCAAAGGGAGTGAAGGAACTGGCAGTGTCCTGCTGCTCAACTTCCTTGGGTATTGGGGTGGTTGTGTGGAGGATGTAACAGCCGTGAGATAGAATCGTTTTGGTTGGAAGAGACCTTTAAGTCCAGCTGCTAACCCAGCACTGCCAGGTCACCACCCCTACATGTTTTTTAAATCCCTCTAGGGATGGTGACTCCTCCACTGCCCTAGGCCTGTTCCAGGGCTTGACAACTCTGTTGGGGAAGAGATTTTTATTTTTTTTTTTTTCCTTTGTGTCCAACCTAAACCTCTCCTGGCAGAGCTTGAGGCTGTTTCCTCTTGTCCTGTTGCTTAGGAGAGGACCCTGAGTCCCACTTTGCTCCAGGCTCCTTCCAGGGAGCTGTAGAGAGTGAGGAGGCCTGCCTTGAGCCTCCCTTTCTCAAGGCTGAATGAACCTTGTTGCTTTAGCCACTTATCAAAGCTTCTCCAGACTCCTCCTCTTGTTCTTTAGACCCTTCCCCAGCTTTGCCCTTCTCTGGACCTGCTCCAGCACCTCAATGTCCTTCTTGTAGTGAGGGGCTCAAAACTAAGCCCAGTACTTGAGGTGTGGCCTCACCAGTGCCCAGTCCAGGGGGATGACCATGTTTGAGTTGTGTAGGGAACAAAGGGATTTAATGTTTAAATTTAATAAAGAGTATTTAATGCCCCTTTAATTATCTGATTAAGTAGTAAATGACTGCAGAGCAGAAAGGGGTTATTTTTGCGTGCTGTAACTAGGCAATATCCCTTCACCCATTGCTCCTGGATGCTTTGGGATGCTTGAAAGGGGTTGGATGTGCTGGGAGAAAAATCACACCTGCACCTCTGAGGGGGCTATCTAACCCAGGAGCTTGCTGGGCTCCACATGCTTGGGTAGGTATTTTTTTTGGTGGCATTCCCCATCCCTGGAAGTTTTTAAGACCAGGCTGGATGGGGCTCTGAGCAACCTGTTCTACTGTGAAGTGTCCCTGCCCATGACCAGGGAGTTGGAAGTAGATGATCCTTGGGGTTCCTTTGAACCCTGACAATTCTATGATTCTGTGATCACTGATTCTCATTGCTAGCCTGGGAACTTTGCCAGGTTAGCTTTGGTTTGCTGCTGTGATGTGACCAGGACCCAAGTGTGGCATTTTCAGGAGGGAACACACTGCTTATCTGTGGTGTGGCCATGGTCTGCCTCTTGCCTTCTGCTTCTTATAGTGAGTAAGGCTCACAGGATGTCAGGTGTTGGAAGGGACCCAAAGAAATCGAGTCCAACCTCCCTGCTAGAGCAGGACCGTAATCCAGCTCAGGTCACAGAAGAACATATCCAGACAGGCCTTGAAAGTCTTCAGAGAAGGAAACTTCACAGCATCTCTGGAGAGCCTGTGCCAGTGCTCTGGGACCCTTACAGTCAAGAAGTTCCCCCTTGTGTTGAGCTGGAACCTCCTGTGCTGCAGCTTCCATCCGCTGGTCCTTGTCCTATCCCAGGGAGCGAGTGAGCGGAGCACGGGGAGCAAGGTAAGAAGAGCAGGAAAAGACTCTGGCGTTGGTGAGCTGCTCTAGAGCAGTGACTTACACGTTGGAGCTGTTTTCCTTCAGGCTGCTTCATCCTGTGCACCTTAGCAGTGAATTCTCTTCGCCGTGAAGCAGTTTGTGCTGCCGACCTGGTGCCGATGCCCACTGACTGACTCGGTGCCCATCACCACTGAAGATGTTCCATGCCCCACTCGTGCTGGATTGCTTCATTTGCAAATGTTTATCCCTTTATCAATGTCTTAGCCCATTAGCTGGGTGCTGGCTCACGTTAATGACTTGCTTCTGCTAGTATGAGCTCAGATGGTTCATTTCTGTCTCCTCAGAGCGCAGCAGCTTGGTGACTTGCGGCATCCTCTAGCCGTGCAGTGTCGTCCAGAGGGGTGCCACAAGTGGAAGTGGTTCAGTTGCACACTACTTCTCTCCTCTCTCTGAGAATTTTTTGGCTATGCTACTTTGCTTTGTAGTTAAGTGAGGTAAGACAGGAGAAGATTTTTCACGGTGAGGACAGTCAGACGTTGGAATCATCTCCAAAGGGAAGCAGTGGATTGCCTTAAATCAGGCAGTTTTAAGACTCAGGGGTGCTAGGCCAGCTTGTTTAATTGACACTACCACCTGAACCAGATGATCCTTGGGGTCCCTTCCAACCTGGCATTCTGTGATTCTTGAACTTACCCACATAGGAGTGGATCTTGCTGTGTTTGTGGCTGGCTTCAGAGTGCGTTTGTTTCTAGCTTCCTGCCTGTCCATATATGTGAGCTCTTCATAGTTTTACCTTTTGTTTTTATTCAATGTCTTCTTTTTCTTTCTGTGTCTCGAAGCTGTTGTGTTTTGTGCCACTGGGTCAGAGCATCTGTCAGTAGCCACCACAGTTGTCTTCCATTATTATTCTACTTTGATAAATGTATCTTGTTTGATGTGCTTTTAGCTTTTTTGACATGTGTCTGATGGTAATGTTGACCCAGAGGTCAATGATGCAGTGCTGCTGGTATTCTGTAGTTGGAGGTCTGTACCAATATAGCTTGAACTGGTGTTGCTTGCCTATTCAAACACTTCAGTTAGGCTTCATGCAGTTCGGGAAAGACACTCTGCTTTTCCACAGCTTCCACTTACTTAATGTTCTGCCTGTGGTTTACAGCCAACTATTGATGAGTGTTCCTTCTGTACAAGTTCTGTTTAGCATTTTCTTTACTGTTGTGTTTTGAGCCATGGAAAATCCAAGTTTCCCTTTCATACAGTTTTCAGTTTACAGCCAAGTATTACTGAGTGTTCTTCCTACACAAGTTTGAGTTTATTTAGTATTTTCTTTACTATGGTATTTTGAGCCATGGAAATATTAAGTTTCCTCCTCGTGCTCCTGCGACTCTGTGGGTGAATGTAGTATTTTTCTGTCTCTGACATAGCACTTCCCACAACACTGTCTTGGAAGTAAAAACTGTCTCTGATCATTTTGGCCCCGCCGCTGCCTCCCTTCTCGTTCCTTTTGGCCTCGCCGCTGCCTCCCTTACAGATTGGAGCGCTTGGGGGCAACTTCCAGCTTCTTTTTCAGCTCTGGATTTTCACTGTAATGGTCCAGTAGGTTGCTTCCACTGGGCTGAGCTGGAGTCAAGTACTTCTGGCTCAGTTTCATCCTTCTCTGTTTTCCTCTGTAGTTAATGAACCTGAACATCTCTTCTGAACACCACTCTGCAGTTCGTGCATGGAAACTTTGGAAGGTAACTGCAGCGAGGAGGGGAGAGCTGCAAACAGAGGTGCTGGAACAGGCTTTCTAAAGGCAGAACAGGCTGCCAGGAGTTGCTGAAGTCATTAGACCTGTCATGGCTTTTAAGATCCCTTGGTTGTGTACTGCAAAGCGGAGTGCAGCTTTTGTTCTGCCTTTTCATGGAATCATAGAATGGTCTGGGTCGGAAGGGACCTCTGGAGGTCACCCAGGGTTACTGTGGAGTAATTGCATGAAACCCGTGGCTGTTGTAGTGTTGTACATGGCAGAGGGGAAAGCTGGGGGTTAACAGGGAGGTAAAGAAGTAATTTATAAATCTTAATGTTCCCGTAAAAAATAACCGATAAGAGACCCTAATGTTCCTGCCTGACAACAGGCAGGGAGGGAAGTGGAAGAGAGCTGGAAATAAAGGAAAAACTGCATCCAGAAGTGGGTGGGTTTTTTTGTTTTTTTTTTTTTTTTCCATATGGTAGGACACCTAAATAGTTTGCAGCATGCTCTGTGCAGTGGGAATTGGAAATAAAGGAAAAACTGCATCCAGAAATGTTTTGGGTTTTTTTGCATGGTAGGACACCTAAATAGTTTGCAGCATGCTCTGTGCAGTGGGAATTGGTGTTTCTGGTGCTGGGCTGTCGGTGCCTTGGTTGCAGAGAGTGCAGCTGTTTTGTTATCAGTTTGTGAGTGTTCTGTTGGAGGTGTGTGGGCAGACACCAAGCTCAGGAGATAGGAAGCTGCTGCCAAGTGTTAATCCTATTTCCGTGTGTTTAGTTTCAGCATTTCAAGCTGGCAGTGCCAGTAAGAGGAGGAGGAGCTGCAGGCTCTGCCCTTCCCTTCGCTTTCACAAGCATTTGCGGAGGGTGTAGAGAGTTGGATCTGTTCCCTGCTCTGCCGTGCCTGCGGGAGGCAGAGGTGACATCAGCACGTGGGAATGGTGTCACGGGAGAGCCAGGCTGCTGCCAGCCGTGTGGAAGCACTGAGCAGAACACACTGCCTGCCTTCGGGTCACCTTCGATGTCCTGGTGTGTCCCAGCATACTGAGTTCAGGTCTAGAGGTGACAATCTTGTCCGGAATGTCACTGTGTCAAGACATCAGCAAACTCATTTACAAAGAGAGGGAGGTCCAGGCTGGATATTAGGAGGAAGTTCTTGGCAGAGAGAGTGATTGGCATTGGAATGGGCTGCCCAGGGAGGTGGTGGAGTGCCTGTCCCTGGAGGTGTTCAAGAACAGCTTGGATGGGGCACTTAGTGCCATGGTCTGGTTGATTGGCTAGGGCTGGGTGCTAGGTTGGGCTGGATGAGCTTGGAGGTCTCTTCCAACCTGATCAATTCTATGATTCCATAAAAGTTCCTCTGCAGGCTGGGAAGGAATTCTTAGCTACTGTTTTGGTTTGTTGCTCCCCGCCCCCCACCCTTGCCCCTGAAATATCATCTGTTAAGACTGGTTCTTGTCCTGGTTTGAGAGCATCTACCTCTTCTTTAGCAGCCAGCCCAGTTCTAACCCTTGACAGTTCTAAAGTGGGAATAAAGCTCCAAGTTTCACCTTTAAATACTTAGCCTGGAGGAAAAGAAAGGTGAAACTACCAGATAAGTAGCACTTTCAGAGGGGCTTAGTGGGCTGGTAATTGTCTGAAGCTTCATTTAGTGATGGTTCCCTTGTGTGGCATATCACTGCAGGTGACACTTGGAGTCACTCATGTACAGACACCTGCACTGGAGGTCTGTGAGGCCAGGGCTTAAAACATCATCCCTGGACCAGCAATGAAACACTGAACTGGAACACCGATGACAGTGTAAGAAAGCTTCTAGGTGTGAGTGTAAGCTTCTGGATGAGAGTGTAAGAAAGCTGCTTCTCCATGGGGACCTTATAGCTGCCTTCCAATAACCTGAAGGGAACCTACAGGAAGGCTTCAGAAGGACTTTTGCTGAGTGTGTCTAGAGACAGGCTAAGGGGGAATGGCTTGAAGCTGAGGCAGAGCAGGGTGAGAGTGGAGCTGAGGAAGAAGTTCTGCAGTAGGAGGGTGGTGAGAGTCTGGAACAGGCTGCCCAGGGAGGCTGTGGATGCTCCCTCCCTGGAAGTGTTCAAGGCCTTGAGCAACCCGATGTAGTTGAGAGGTGTCCCTGGCCATGGCAGTGGAGCTGAAGCAGATGATGTCTGAGGACCCTTCCAACCTGAGCCGCTCTGTGATTCCTGTTCAACACGCTCCTGAAGGTGTGTGGGAAGCGGAGCTGGGAGCCAAGCCAGCCCCAGCGTGTGGAGACTCAGGGCTGAGGATGCCATCCTTGCTCTGCGTTTCCCAGCAAGGAATTGCTGCTGAGATGGAGCCTGGAGGCTGCGCACAGAGTGGCCTGAAGGGGAGCTGAGCTCAGGCCGCGGAGCTGGGAGCAAGCAGGAGGGTGGCAAACAGCTCCCTTCCTGCACTGGGGCCTGTCTTGGTGTGGCTTTGCTGATTCTGCAGCTTAAGGGAAGGCTTTTTGACCAAATGGTCAATGCTTTTTGTTAGAAAGTATAGTAGTAACACAGAGGTGGAAGTGACCATTAACTGCTTGAGAGAGTCCAGTGCAGAATGGAACATTTCTGTTGTGATGAGAGCCTGAGGGAGCTGGGGCTCTGCAGCTGGGAGAAGAGGCTGAGAGGTGACCTCATTCATATTTGTAAAGATGTAAAGGTGAGTGCCCAGAGGCTGGAGCCAGGCTCTGCTGGGTGATACCCAATGACAGCACAAGGGGCAATGGTGGAAGCTGAGGCATAGAAAGTTTTGTGGAAACAGGAGGAGGAAACTTTTTCATTGTGAGGGTGACAGAGCCCTGGAACAGGCTGCCGAGGGAGGGTTGTGGAGTCTCCTCTCTGGAGATACTCAAGACCCACCTGGATGTGTTCCAAGGTGATTGTGCTGTGCAGAGGGGTTGGACTGGCTGAGCTTTGGAGGTCCCTTCCAGCCCCTGGCACTCTGTGATGATGCTGGCAGACCTGCTTCTGCCAACTGGTGTAACAGTGCAGTGCATTTCAGCTTGTCCAGAGGCTGCTGAAGGGACAGTCTCAGGGACTGACATGACAGGAGCATATTCTTAGGCATGTGCAAAGACAAATTTCAACATGTTTTATGGGACCTCCATCATCCCTTTCCCAGGTTTCTTCCATTTCTAGGAATCTGACAGGGCTTGTCTTCTGTTTGAAGTGTAAAATAGTTTATTTACCCTAATCTTCACATGGAGTTGTTTGCTTATCCCTACTCCAGGTCTTCAGAGCCTTCATTTTAGGTTCTGTAGTTTGGCTTTTGTTTCTGTGGATTCTTTTTCCTTGCCCCCTTATTTGAAGTGACAGCAGATTGTGAAAGGTACCTAAATACTACGAGGTCAGGTTGGGGTCTGCTGTGGCTTGGTCATCATTTCTGTTGGGGCCTTTTGCGATGTTTTAGAGGTGTGGGTGGAAGCAAACACACACAAGCCCTGTAGCTACAGGAGCTGGAGTGTCAGGTTGGAAGTACTGAGGGCTTTTTCAGTTGTGCCTGGAGTGTAAATCAGTGTTCTTCACCTTTCAGCTGGAGTGCAGACAAGCACCATTCCTTCTAGGTGATGACAATATCGCAGGGCTGGTCTAAAACAGGGAGGCGGAACCTGCAAGGCGACACCACAATATGTGAATAGAGGTTTTCATGTTGCAAATTGGAGGCTTGGGGAGGGAAGAAAAGTCACTTTCTGAAGGTGGAAGGAAAAGCCAGTCATCAAATGCATCCAAAGCAGCATCTGATGTATTCTGACTTCTAGGTAGTGTGAGCTGAAGGCATTTTCTGGTTCAGTGGGACTGGAGTGCCTCGTGGTGATGGTAACGACATTATCAGCCCAAAGTCTGAGGTGTTATTTTCCCAGCACAATTGTTTTATTTATTTACTGTTGTTGCCAGCTTTTAGTTTTCCCGAGGCAATCAATCTGAAGCACAGAGGTAGCATTTGGAGTAGCTGGGGGTGCCTGTCTGTACTGGAGCTGATCTATGTGTGCGTCTCTTGGGAGACCCCATCTGGAGCACTGCCTCCAGATCTGGTGCCCCTGGCACAAGAGGGACATCAGACTGCTGGGCTGAGTCCAGAAGAGGGCCATGAGCTGGAGCACTGCTGCTATAGGGAAAGACTGAGAGAGTTGGGGCTGGAGAAGAGAAGGCTCCAGGGAGACCTTAGAGCAGCAGTGCTTGAAGTAGCCTACAAGAAAGCCAGGAAGGGACTTCCAAGAAGGGCTTGGAGTGACAGGAAGAGGGGCAGTGGCTTGGAGCTGGAAGAGGGGAGATTGAGACTGGAGAGGTGCAAGAAATTCTTGGCAGTAAGGGTGGGAGACACTGGCACAGGTTGCCCAGGGAGGCTGTGGCTGCCCCCTCCCAGGAGGTGTTGAAGGCCAGGTTGGATGAAGCTTTGAGCAAGCTGGGCTGGTGGGAGGTGTCCCTGCCTGTGCAGCAGGGCAATTAGAACCCAAACCATCCTCTGAATCTATGAAGTTTTAGCTGTTCTATTTTTTTGTCCTCTCTGGAACTTGATGTGGAGGCATCACTGGCCATGAGTCCACAGCAAACCCGAGCTTGGCTTTGGAGTTCTGTCAGCTCTGCATTCACACTGACCCTCTGCAGCCTTCACTGCTCCATCACAACATTTTCCAACATGGTCTTTGCTTATTTGGTAGAATCAACAGGTAAAGGCTTTTTGCCTTTACCTTATGTGATCCTCAAGAACCATTTCCCCCAAGTTAGTCTGTAGATATCATTCCTCTTTTTGCAGAGGGCTTTGAAAGTTTATCAGCTGTCTCTTACAGGTGCTTTGATGTTGGAGCTACAATGAGAGAAACTCATTCTCGAGTGCTGAAGGGCTCTTGGGTATTGTGGGTGAGTCCAATGAGCAGAGCAAAGAGGGTGATGGTGTTAGTTTAAGAAACAAAAGACAATCATAATTGGCCTTTGTAGATTCTGCCCAACAGCTACTGGTGGTGTCCAGGGCATTGCTGAATTACTACCAGATGCAAAGCTTGGGTTCACTGCCCTGCTCTGGCATTCCCTTGGGACAGAGAGCAGCTGGGTTGAATTGGTAAACTGACCCTCGAATCACAACACTTCCAATGAGCTACCTGTGCTGCCAGGATCTCCTGTCTTGGAACTCTGCAGTTCTGTTCTGTGTCACTGCTGTAACTCTTGTCACAGAGCGCTGGCTTGAGAGCACAGAAAGCTCTCAAGGGGTTCAGACAGATTTAACTTGGTCCTGCAGCCTCAGAAAACGGTGAAGTTCGGTTTCACCTGAAGAGAAGCTGATGCATGGGTCAATAATTCCTTGGTCACATCTGTGTGGTTGTTGCCTGTGGTTGCAGAACTGAAGGGCAGAGGTCACATCGTGGCTGGAAGCATCAGAAAGGCAAGGGTAGGAGGGAGCAATACCCTGTTCAGTGTACCAGGAAGCTGTCAAGAGGCTGTTGCTGAGGCTTGGTAGCTTATGACAGACACTGCTTTTCTAGAGGTGCTGCATGGCCGAGGCGCTGCTGCCTGCCTAGAGGTGGCAGAGTGTGGCTGANGAACTAGATGATTCTTGAGATCCCTTCCAACCTTAGCATTCTATGATTCTAAGCTACTGTAGCGTTTTGGGTAGGGTTTTGGAATTCAGCTTTTAGGGTGGTGGCATTTGGAAGATTTCTGTTCAAGCAGTTATCTGAGAGGTTGCTGGAAGGGCTTTGGGTGTTGACCAGAAGATCCCTGGCTATACTGTAAAAGCAGTTCCATATTTAATTCATTCTCCTCCCTTTTATGATCTCAACTGTTACATTTGTGCAGCCTCTTCCAGCGGGCTGAATCAGAAGCGTCCTTGCTCGCTCTGTAATTGCTTATATACCCTTCCAAAGCTATAACACAGCCCTCAGTGGTGTCTGTGTAGAAGTTAATTTCATTCTGAGGTGCCATTTCCTAGATGTTTTTAGAATAAAAATGGTAATGCTGGCTTTCAGCTCCTCTGATTTGCATGTAAGGGCAAAGACTGATGGGAGAAGGCAGCTTGGGTGTGCTGTGCTTGGAGGCAAGGTGAAAACAAAACCAGCAGCTCGAACAGACCTGCCGGGCAAAACCAAACTTCTCGACAACCCAAACCCTCTCATTTGTGCAGTCAAAACCAGCCTCCCGTTTTAGCACATCCATGAGCATGTGCATGCCACAAAACCCAGTGAAGATGGTGTAAGTACTCATCAAAACGAGCTGTGACTGGAGCCTCCCAGTGTTGCTCCCCTGAGCAGGAAGGGAGCAACCACACAACTCGGTGCTTACAAATCAGCCTTCTGGTCAGGGAAGTGAAGCTCAACAGCACAAAAGGTGTTGCATGTTAATTATTTATCCTGTGCTTCCCTACTGGACTTCTTCCTTTAATAAAAGGTGTCTGGGGGAGGTGGTTGCTGTTTCTTTTAGGTGAGCTTCTCCCAGCCCTCCCCTTTGTGTAAACTCTCCAGTGCCATTCCTCTGCGGTTGCCTCTGAAGTTACTACCAAGCTTGGATTCACAACAGTTGGGTAAAACTAGAAACATATTTCTGCTGATAAGTGTTTAGTTGTTGTGGCTTTTGCCATCTCTGCATCTAACTTTTTTTTTTTTTTGTCTCCATAAAGATAGAACTGGACTTAAGTTTTCTCCTCTCCATGTGTTTTCGCACTGACAAACTTTTGCTTTGCAGAAAGCTATCAATAACAACTGTTTATCTTAGAAGCCTGTTTAAAGCTCTTAGTGACATCTGGTGTTGTTCTTTCTCTTAACTATACTTGACTGAAAAAAGAAATGTGGTGATCAGAAGCACCACAGAAAACCCCAACTGCTAGGAGAGGCATTTTAGATCGAGCTTGGCCCTTTTGGAGAAGCTGGCCTGAGAACCTGGAGATATTTTTGAAGCGCAACCATAATATGTCAGATCTTGTAGTGACAGAATGAGAGGCTTTAAGCTTGAGGAGGGCAGATTGAGACTGGAGATTAGGAAGAAATTCTTAAAGTGAGACACTGGAACAGGTTGCCCATGGAGGTCATGGATGAGGCTCCCTCATGGGAGGTGTTCAAGACCAGATTGGATGAGACCTTGAGCAACCTGGCCTAGCAGAAGGTGTCCATACCCATGGCAGGGGGGTTGGAACTGGATGATCTCAAAGGTCCCTTCCAACCTAAACTCACCTACAAATCTTTCTGAAGCCTCTTTCTGATATTTGGTGTAAAAATCTTTAGGCTGCCTTTCTGGAATGGGGACATAACTGCAAGGCTCAGCTTAAATAACCATGAGAAGACTGCATCTAAGTCTGGTGGTTAAGATCCCTGTTAGAATTGTGATCAAAACTTCTTTGTGAATCTGCTTGTTGACAGATTTGATTTTTTTTCTTTTTTTTCAGCCCTGAAAAAAAGATTCTTAGGGTTTCCTTCTGCATCCTGTGGGAAGTTGTAGGAGGTGGGGAATGCACACACAGCAAGAGGTGAGGAACAAACACAGAGCAGAAGAAAAATGGATGGGGCTGGATGCAATCTGGACGTGTAAGGGAGGCAGGGAGGGGGGGAGCTGAGCTATAAAGTGCCACAGATGCTTGTTAGGCAGCAGCACTGACATCCATCATGTATGGGATGGTGGTGGTGAAAGAGTTTGACAGATCTTTTAGTGTCTTTCTGTGCAAATTCACCGCGGAATGGGAATGAGTAACGGCGTGGCGCTGCGCTCCGGGTTTTATGCGGGCGAGGGAGGTGTTTGTACACAAGTCCCTTACGTGTTTGGGTTTGCAAAGCGAGGGAGTGCTCTGCCTTAATTAAACAGCAAATGTGTTCATCTCTCCTGCTGCAGCATAACTCCCTGTCTGCTTTGTTAGAGGCAGGCTGGCCCTCGGCGAAGGCGCAGAAACAGGGTTCGCTTTCGGAGGGGGATGCTTGTGCTTACTTGTGCTTGCTGTAAAGGCTCCCAGGAGAGGGACTGGGGGTGCTGGTGGACAAGAAACTCAACATGAGCCAGCAGTGTGCACTTGCAGCCCAGAGAGCCAACCAGAGCCTGGGCTGCAGCAGGAGAAGTGTGGGCAGCAGGTCGAGGGAGGTGATTCTCCCCCTCTGCTCCACTCTGGTGAGACCCCACCTGGAGTACTGCAGCCAGTTCTGGAGCCCCTGGGACACGAGGGATGTGGAGATGCTGGAGTGTGTCCAGAGGAGGGCCGTGAGGATGCTCAGAGGGCTGGAGCACCTCTCCTGTGAGGGGAGACTGAAAGAGTTGGGGCTGTTCTGGAGAAGTGGAGGCTCCTAGGTGACCTTCTTGTGGGCTACAAAAAAGCTGAGGAGAGACTTCTTAGGCTATCAGGGAGTGACAGGACTGGGGGCAATGGAGCAAAGCTGGAGGTGGGGAGATTCAGACTGGAGGTGAGGAGGAAGTTCTTCAGCATGAGAGTGGTGAGAGACTGGGAGGGGTTGCCCAGGGAGGTGGTTGAGGCCCCATCCCTGGAGGTGTTTAAGGCCAGGCTAGATGAGGCTCTGGGCCTCATCTGATCTAAGGTAGGGTGTCCCTGCCCATGGTAGGGGGGTTGGAACTGGCTGGTCCTTGTGATCCCTTCCAACCCTGACTGATTCTATGCTATCAAAGCTGCTCAGCAGAGCTGTGAGGTGAGCAGAGCTCTGGAGAACTGTGGTGGGGAGGGGGAAAGCTATTTACCCCCACCCCACAATTGATTCTTTCTAGCTGTCAGTAATTAGCCTTGCAAATAAACGCTGCAAGGATTTTTAAATATGTGAAGAGGAGCATAATTAGGAGGCTCTTCTTCTCTTAATGTGGCCTGCAAGCCACACTGTGCTTGAATGGTTTTCTTTAGGTACATTTGCTTGGCTAAGGAGGAGAATTTAAAACCCACACCTGAATGCCATAGCGAGGGCCTCCTGCCTGGGGACTGTTTTCTTTCAATTAGCCTGCTGCTCGGAGCCTTTCTCAAGTGTTCCTCTTGTTCCTCATTGTAGAAAAAATATTTTTCCTTTCTTAATGTCTGTCTTTTCTTTGGAGTGTGTGTGTATGTGTGTGTAAAAGCTACTTTGACCCTTGACTGCACTGGTATGACGTTATATAAAAGAAGAATGGAGTAGCTGGCTGTGCCTGCCCCAAGATGTGAAACAGAGAATGCCAGGAAAGGACTTTTT
>WBNM01001182.1:0-15859 GCA_013399055.1 Ramphastos sulfuratus | reverse complement strand
CCCTCCCCCTGCCCCGCCACTTATCTATTGCTTGTAGGCATTTTAGGAGTACATATATGGCTTAGGGGAAAACATCCATTTTTAAAAATCACATCAGAGAAAGAGAGAGCACACTGTACTGGAGCACATGCTTCTGTCCACTGAGACCAGTACCATGGAGTCCCCAGCCCTGAATTTCCCACTCTGTACTAGGACTGTTCGAATGCAAGACTCAGGGGCTTGAGTCAGTGTCAGAAAAGTGTAGGAAGGTAGGGGGAAGAGAAGGGAAAACTCTTAACCATCTGCACTGGAACTTCTCTTCAGGAAAGTCCATGCTTTAATGAAAGACTGATACTAGATACCACAAAGAAACTTTTATTTCTGTATGTAAGTGACTCAGACACGTTTTCTGTGTGGTTATGTGGTTATGTTATGTTTCATCTTTAAAAAAAAAAACTTGTTTCAAAGAGACCTTTAAACAGTAGCTTTAAGAAAAACATGATGTGTTTATGTACAACGAGTGTTTTTAAATTGCCTTTTATTGCACAATGCTATATAGAACAGAGACACTAATGTCTGTTTTCATTACAGATATAATTTGCATCTAATACTAAACACAGTAATCGGTAAAAAAATATTTATTCTAAATGATTTCCCTAAATAGTTCCCAGAAAAGTAAACAAGTGGAACCCTCCAGCAAAACAGACCCTTTTAATTGATATATTGTTCTCTTTCTCCTTTTCTTAAGCATGAAGAGACATTTACTAGTGATGTTACTGACTTAGATATGTTAGTTTATAAAACAAATGGTAGCTGCTGCTGTGTGGTGTTTCGGCAGAGGAATGCTATCCAGATCTGCCTCAGAAACTGAACACTGTCGCCATTATAACAAAAGCATTAAAATGAATAATTCATGAGCAGAGGAAGTACCCTACCATTAAAAGGCACCAACTATTCCCTGAATTGTCCAAAAGCTACCCCTTTTGCTGCCCAGTTCCTCTAACTACTTAATTATTCTTCATTTTTTTCCAAAAATGGCATAAAGTAGTAATTAGCAGAAACACGTGGACCAGTTTTAGGAGATTTTCCTGAGGAATTATGAAATGAAAGCTGAAAAGTGAGCCAGAGAGGAAAGAAAAAAGTGTTTATTTTTGATGGTGGGTATATTAATGAAACGGGACTTCAAACTTCAAGGGGCTTTTCCAAATGGTGCTTTCAAATGTTGAAAAGGAAGAACACAGCAATCCATCCTTTGCTTTTGTCTGGTACCTTCCTGTTCAGGATCCCAAGGCATCATAACAATGTTCAGAAATTAAAAGGACTCATTAGTGAATACTTGCAGAACTTTTCTCTTGTTTATAGATGTAGAACATAAAGCTTCAAGAAGACATTTAAATTATTTTCTCCAGGTCATACAGGAAGGCTTGGAAACTGAGGCAAGAACAGAGCTTCACCTTTGGTGGTCAGCAGCAATAAGACAAGGAGCAATGGCTACAAATTGGAACATAGAAGGTTTCACCTCAACATGAGGAGAAACTTCTTTACAGTGAGGATGACAGAGCACTGAAACAGGCTGCCCAGAGAGGTTGTGGAGTCTCCTTCTCTGGAGACTTTCAAAACCTGCCTGGATGCACTCCTGTGTGGACTACCCTAGGGGACCCAGCTCTGGCAGAAAGGTTGGACTTGATGATCTCTGGAGGTCCCTTCCAACCTCTAAAGTTCTGTGATTCTGTTACCAGTCCTGTGCCCAACAAAAAGACTTAGCTTCTTGCTTTGTACTAACACATGTCACAACATTCAACAGTCCTGCAAGTTTTAACCTAACAAAATGAACTGTGTTGCACAGGTATTTTCTGCAGTGACAGGGAAATAATGTGATCCACTAACTTGACTTTACACAAGAATAATTTGCAAACTTAGGTTTTGAAGCGTGTTTTTCAATGCATTTGGCTTAGCACAGCAAAGTACATCTTCCACGTTTCACTGCTGCAAGAAAAAGCACCCACATTCTGCCTGGAAGGAGATTTATTTGTAATATGTGCTCTCAAACTTTTCAAGACATGAAAACCTGGTACGCTGGCATCAGTAAGCTTCTCAGATTTCATTTGAACCAACATTTAGGTCTTAAAACAGTTCAATTCAAGAAATTAAATCTCTAAGTCATTTTGCCAAAGGGATGGTGTTCTATAATGTTAAGCAAAAGCCATTCTAAATCTTTCCATACGTTGTTCACTTCTACGTGTCCAATTCTCTTGCACTACTAGGCTGAATACAAATGGAATTCTTATTCTAAAGCTCTCACTGCCACAAGTCTACTGACAATGCCACATCAAGCCAACTGAGATAAAAAGCATGTCCTCAAGGTGGAACATTATGGATGGGATGAACACTGGGTGTAATTTTTACAGGACCAAACACTGTCAGTGTTTGGTGCTCACAGATGGTTTTTAAATTAGTCAGCTTGTTTGCAGAGCCTTGGTAGCCACTTTCATGATTGTGACTTTCAAACTTCTAATGCCCTAAAGAACATTTTTTGATTATGATACTGTTTATTTCAGAAAGATGTTCTCCTGATCTGGTATTAGATGGATGACTTTTGTTCTGCCAAAAATTTGCCCTTCAGTCAACTCAGAGCTGCTCCCACATCAAGTTCTTACAGGAATAAGGAAATGCTTTTTAGCAACTAGAACGATCTGTACAGCTAAACATATATTTTTAGTTTGCAATCCCCAAGGAACTGTGAGGAGAGCTGAACTACAAAACAAACATTAAAAAACTCCACACTTGTCTGTTAGGTACAGTTAATACAGCTCAGATCACAGCAAACAGGTTTACTGTACCTAATAGACTATTTCAGCACAAATGACCATTAATGGTTTGATAACTTGTGACAGGAAGGAACAGGAGGAAAAAAACCCACAAAATACTTATGAAAACTCTTCCAAAGATGGAAGGAGAGTAGACTTGTTAAAAAATGCACCCAAAAAAGAAGTTAAAGAAAGAAGAAATATTACAAACACTTCAAGTTAATCTTCAAAATATCTATCTTAAATCAGCTATGTTGAATCAACATTAAAGGTAAAGTTTTCTGTTGAGGTAAACCAGCATGAGCATGTCCACCAAAGCAGCATCCTCCACACTACTCAGTCACTACCTAAACATGAGTGTTCTGGAGCACAAATTGCAGAAGAGAAAGAATACCACTGCTTCTACCTGGAGATAGGTAAAAGAGCCAAAAACCGTAAAGAAAACAAAAAGTCTTAATGTCCATAAGCAGGACAGAATTTCTAAGTGCAAGGAACTTTAATAATATTTTTGTTACTTAGACAAGGAAAGCTGGATGTGAAGAGGGAGGAGTAGTATTGTACCAAAGGAGGCTTTAGAACAGCAGTAACAATCAGATTTGTGCATTGTTTAGTATGCATGACTGTCTCAAAACTAAATTATGGCCCTAAGCAAGAATGAATGCAATTATATATAAACAAACATCAAAGTAATGGTGAGGAAACAATCAAGTGAAAAAAAAAAATCAGTTGAAATTGGAGGGAAAATATCTGTCCAACTATCCCAAGAATAATCCATCTGACCATGCTATGTCAAAAGTCTGGTTAGACAAGACAAATTTTGTCTAGGAGCATAGATGTGTTTAGAGAGTTTTGATATTTGATTTATCTCCAGTCATAGTTCTTTTTCTAGGAGTTTATAAATTGAGTAAGACTTAGGTTCCACTGAGCAGTGGTGTTCTGCTATATTAGCTGTTGTTTACTTGCATCAACAAGCATCAGTCGTGTAGACTGTGCAATACAGCACAAATACAGACCTTGTAGTACTACGGAGGAACAATAAAACTATTAACTATGGTTCTAAAAAGAAGCAACTTTTAGACATTGATGTAAGTTAATAAATTTAACATTTTAATGTATATATTTAAAATTTATAGAATATAATAACATAATAATAATTATATCACATTTAAAATATATATACATTTAAAATAACTTTCAGAAGGCTTTTTTGAGGGCTAAATAGAGGTAGATGCAACAGTAGTAAAAGGCAGCAGAACAGTAATTTCTGCTAGTAAAGATGTGTCACCACAACTACAAGAATACAGAATGACTGAGGTTGGACAGGACCTCTTTTCCAAACCCCTTGCTCAGGCAGGACTACCTGAAGCACATTGCCCAGGATTTGGTCCAGGTAACTTTTTTGTACCTCCAAGGATAGAAGCTCTACTGGACAACCTCTCTGGCAACGTATGCCAGTGCTTAATTGTCCTCACACTGAAGAAGTGATTTCTAAGGTTCAGATGGAGCCTCCTGCATTTCAGTTTGTGCTCACTGCCTCTGGGCACCACTGAAAAGAGCCTGGCTCTGTCCTCTTTGCAACATCCCTTCAGGTATTTGTACACATTCTCAAGATCCTTCCTGAAACCTTCTCTTTTCCAGGCTGAACAGTTCCAGTTGCCAGTCTCTGCTCACAGGAGAGATGCTCCAGTCCCTTCATCATCTTAGGGGCTCTTAGACAGACGCTCTCCAGTAGATCCATGTCTCTCTTGCACTGGGGTGCCCAGAACTGGACCCATCACTCCAGGTGTGGCCTAACCATTGCTGAGTAAAGAGGAAGGATGATTTCCTTTGACCCACAGGCAGCATTCCTCCTAATGTAGCCCAGGGTACCATTAGCCTTTTTCAAGGTAAGGGCAGGTTTCTGGTTTATGTTCAATCTAGTGTCTACCAAGATCATTGGGCCTTTTCTGCAGAGATGCTTTCCAGTCAGTTAGCCATCATTATGTACAGTCCACTATGCACTGGATTGTTCCTCACCAGGTGCAGGACCTTGCAGTTGCCCATCCTTCAGATGTACAGGTCTTTCAAATTAGAAAAAGCTGCATACTTTGACTAAGGGGCGTACTGCTTTAATTAGCACCAAAGTTTCTTCCTTTCAGCTACAAGATGGACTTTATGAAAGAGGCTTTACTTTCCTTCCCTTCTTGATAAGGAATCCCTCAGACTCCTTACTCTCTCCATCTCTCTCTAATACCAGAGTTATTCCCTGGAATAGAAGAGGTAACATTTCAGTGATGGTTCATTTTTATTACCTTGACATTTTCTGCCTCTTCCACAGTTGTTAGCATTCTGAAAGAGTGGGCTTAGAACAGAGAACGTAGAGGGGGAAAAAAGATACATAAAACATTTATATAAGTAATAAAGTTATTTGGGTATTTGTTCACAGCTGTTCCTATGGTGCTTTCAAAGAGAACAGGAGGAACAGAAAGAACACTGAATGATGAACTAGTAGCATCCCACTGCTGTCTCTGCAGTGTCAAACTGTCACAGGAAGCTAAGAAGACTAGAAAATGTTTTCTTTTGGGTCTCACTATCAGACAATATACTGCCAAATGGGCTAGATAGTTACAAAACAAACAAGTCAGCTGATACAAAAATGGTAACAACAAATTCTCTTCAGGTTTTATGGGTGGGATTCAATTCCTCCAGTCCAGATCTCCTGTGACCTACTGCAGACAGTCCTTCAAACTCCAAAGTGATCTTCACCAGACCTGCATGCCCCATGCCTGGGACACACTGTAGCACTTGAAAGACCACTAGACAATGACATATAGGCAACCAAAACCCACCTGAAGCACTCTAGATGACAATGTGACTCTTTTTCATGCACAAAGTTGGGTGAGAAATGTGTATGCAATGATACTCAGTCTTCCCTGCTGTTAATCAACAACAGAACAGCCTAGAGAAGTCTGAAATCAAGAGCAATAGGGAAGAAGGATCTGTTTACTCAAGCACTCTGCTCCAATTTGCAACCAACTGCCTCTTTTCCTCCTCAACTGCAGTAATCTTTCCCTTCATGAAAGACAACAAAATCTTTCTTTTCACACCAGTCTATGCCTTGTCTGTCCCAAAACGAGCAATTATGTTCAGTGATGTAAGAAGTTTCTAGTTTAATTCAACAAGGAATGTAGGCAAATCTAGGCCATCTTACCACTAGGTGAAACAGGAAACAAACTAGAAGACTTAGTGTCTTTTCCTGTACCATAAAGTTCATTGAGAACCCTTCAGATACTATCAGCACAAGCAAATCAGCCAAAACTTCATGTTCTGAAATATTTAAAGACCTGTAATCTTTCTGATTGAAAAACAAAAAACCAAAACCAACAAACAAACAAAAACCAAAACAAAATAAAACCCCCAAACAAACAAACAAAACCCAAACCCAACCCAGGGAAAGGTATCTTGGTATATTTGGTTTGGCTGAGCTGGAGTGAATTCTCCCCAGAGCATCTTTTTACTGCTGTATTTTGCAGTGCTGTTGCTGGATGTTGGTAACACAGCAGTGTTTTGGCTGTTTTGGCACCAAGGCTCTGTTTTTCCAGCATTTCCTCCCCCCACCCCCACCCCAACAGTACTCTGAGGGGTGGGCAAGATCTTGGGAGGTGACACAGCCAGGCCAGCTGACTCAAACTGACCACAGGGGTGTTCCATGCCATATGATGTCAGCTCAGATATAAAAGCTAAGGGAAAGAAGGAAGTGTAAGGACATTTGTTGATGGTGCCTGTCCTCTGGAGCAGCCATTATGCACATGGGAGCCCTATTGCCTGGGACTGATCCAGCACCATCTGCTGATGGGAAGTAGAGAGTAATGTCCTTGTTTATTTTTGCTTCTGCACACAGCTTTTGCTTTGGCTTTGCATTATTATGCATCTTATTTTGGACCTTTTGTTACATTTTCCCCTCTCCCCTGTCCACCTAAGAAGGGGAGTGATATAGAGTGGCTTGGCTGGGCATTTGGCCCCCAGGCAGGGCCAAACCACCACACGTGGTATTTTCAAATATTATTTATCATCAATACACATTTTAAACCAGTGAGAAATGTCTCTGGACCAACACACCTAAGGAAAAGATTAACTCAATCACTTGCCTTGGAGAGGCACAGGGATATTATAACTCTGAGCTGATTGTTCAGGAACCAGCAGTGCAAATATATTGGCCTGTGGTGTGCTTCCTCAGAAAGACTGATCGAGTGATGAAGCACCAAAGATTACCCTCATTTGTTTTGCAGCGTTATCATGGCATGCTGCAGTTTCAGCCTCTTGGTGTGTGATCTTCTGTCTGATATACAATACTAATTCTGTGATTCTGGCAGGAATGGGCACCTCTAAAGACTCCTTTTGGGGCTTAATGGCTATTATGTGATATGCCTGTGAATAATCTCATTCTGTTGTATGCAAGCACATAAGCAGGAGGAGAAAAACCTCTCTCATACCTGANGGTCATTTTGCAAAGTGTGAGGGGCAGGTAACTCCCAAACCCACATCACCTCACCACTGTCTACAGCTACCTGAAAGGACGTTGGGGAAAGGTTGGTGCTGGTCTCTTCTCACAGGTAAATAGTGATAGAACTAGAGGGAATGGCCTCAAGCTGTGACTGGGTGGGTTTAGACTGGACATTAGGAAACATTTTTTCCCCAGCAAGAGTGGTCAGGCATTGGAATGGGCTGCCCAGGGAGGTGGTTGAGTCACCAACCCTGGATGTGTTTAAAAGTAATTTGGATGTGATACTTGGGGATATGGTTTAAGGTGAACCTTGGAGAGTAGGGATAACAGTTGGACTTGGTGATCCTGAAGGTCTTTTCCAAAATGAATGTTTCTGTGATTCTTTGACTGTTCTAAGTAAGGGAATATTTGTTTGCTGTATACAAATCTAGGAAGTGTATTTGTCCATAGGAACATCTGCTCAGTATTTTTCTGCATGCTAGTACCTCATTGTGAAATCTCAAGCAATGATTATACTCAAAATGAAAAGTCCTGCAGTGTTTCCCAGTAAAACAGTAGGTGGATTTCAGTGGCTCCCTATTTATTGTTCTCGTTTGGTGTGATCTCACCAGGATTGCTCAGTACATCAAAGACTTAAGAGCATAAACACAGACTGATGACCAGAAATCAAGCACCCTAGTCTCTAGACTTGTTAGGCCAAGCTATTTTATATCTATTACCTATTCAATGCTATGAATAATAAGCAGTGATGTTTTCTGCACAGGAACTACACTTGCTTTTACTGGTACTGTATCAAAAAAAGTTAAAGCATGTTACATAATACCAAGAAAGTTGTCTTTTCAAAAAGGAAAAAAAAAAAGAAAAAGAAAATAAAAGCAAACAAATTAGAATTGAACCTCTCTGGTCTTTGAGAAGTTATTGTTAATATTTTCTCTCTAAGAATTTTTCAACAGCTTATTTAAAAAACTTGCCCTCTACAAATGTGAGACATTAATTAAAATTCAAATAGCTTGTTCACAGTTTTCATGGCGAGAAGCCTACATTTTTCAATAGCATGTCACTAGTTAAATCAGATTCTGTTTAATTTGAGAACCATGGGAAAACAAAAGAAAGGAGGGGATCTGGCAAACTGACTGAAAGCCAGCTTTTAAGCAAGGGTGTAGAGGAAGAACTGGACAGAGAGAAGGAAGAGGAGGTTTCAAATCTTAATGGAATGTGAAATTTGCTAATGCTCACTTTTAAATATAGTGTCCAGTGCACCTAAACAATAGGATTGAAACCCATGATTTTTACAGAGATTGTCTCAATTACTTTCTAAATCTCTCCTTCAGGTTGTTAGCCAGATAGATGTACACGTGGAGTTGTCAGGTGAGCTGCTTTATAGAGCTCTTTTTAACAAATTAAATTGGGTAAAGTTTATAGCTGAATTAGTATTACTAGTTACTTAATGTTTTTATGGAGTCATTACCACAGGAAGAAGGCAGGCAGGTCTGCAACGTGCTAGTACTTGTCCAAATGCATGATGCACAAGGAGTGATTTTAAACAGTGTGAAGCAGAGTGCTCAGTAAGCAGATGGGGCCAGAATGAAGGACCCTTGTGCAACCTGAAGTCCATCTTCCTTTACATATGCATACACCACAACAACAGTCTTTAGTTATTGCTCAAAACCTAGCCACTTTGTTTTCTTGTACATAACCATCCTGCTCAGTGAACCAGATCTTCAATGAGCAAAATGATATTTCAGTTTACTCTGCCAACCACCACATGGCCACAGAATTTCCTGTTGTATCTTATTTAACTCCAGCTTTGAAAGACTGCACAAATTTCTTCAGGGGCATATCACCACCGTATGTATGCTGAGAAAATTACTTTCGTAATATTTGAAGCGTCACCTCCATATGTAAAAAAAGGGAACAAGAATTGTCTTCATTTCATGCCTGGGAAATTGAGGTGTAAAGAAGGACAGGGAACTGCTTAAAAGAGTCCAGCACAGAGCCACAAAAATGAAAAGGGAGTGGAACATCTTCCTTACTAGGACAGACTGAGGGAGCTGGGGCTCATTAGCTCGGAGAGGAGGAGACTGAGAGGTGACCTCTTCGATGTTTATAAATATGTAAAGGGTGAGTGCCAAGAAGATGGAGCCAGGCTCTTCTCTGTGATGCCCAATGACAGGACAAGGGGCAATGGGTGGAAGCTGAGGCATAGGAAGTTTCATGTAAACATGAGGAAGAATTTTTTTTCACTGTGAGGGTGATAGAACACTGGAAAAGGCTGCCCGGCGGGTTGTGGAGTCTCCCTCTCTGGAGATACTAAAAACCCACCTGGACGCGTTCCTGTGTGATCTGGTCTAGGTGCTCTGGCAGGGGGGTTGGACTGGATGAGCTTTTGAGGTCCCTTCCAGCCCTTAACATTCTGTGATTCTGTAAAGTGAGTAAGGTTTGGATGACTGTGGTCATCCAATTTAAGCTATAGCACTATAGCAAAGAAAATGAGAAATGGTGCCAGGTAATCTTAAGAGGCTGAGCTGTAAACTGCAAACAGCTGAGTAGGTGCTCCAGAACCACCTCGGTCATCCCCACAGAAAGACCTTCCAATTGCTCTTAGCTTGGGGCAATCATCTCTGAGTAAGTTGTCTCTAGCCAGGAGTCGAGAGACCTTCAAAATGCAGCTATCATAGAGACCTCACTGAAGGAAAAAGCTGTTCAGCACTGCCACCAATTAAGCACAGACTGACAGTCTGAGAAATGCATAAATAAGCAGGGAGAGCAGCTTTTCAACAGTGGTGAGGGGGTCTCACAGACCTCTGTCATAGAGGCAGGAATAGAGTTCCTGGGAAGCATTCAGATGTCCTTCCCTTTAGTCATTCTTTGCTAACTTCTCTCATTCACATCACATCTTTCAGAGTGTGTCAAATAGCTGTCAAATTTGATGCACCCCTATGCAAATCTCCCTGAAGTAGAGAGCAGTGGAGAGAAGGAAATCCTGTGGAATAAATATGAGGTGAACAAGTAATCAGATCCTCTGTCATAGTTGTATAATCTGAATTACAGTGAGCTAAAACAGCATTGCCAAAATGAATTCCAACTTTGGACAGTTTTTTTAGCACCTGTCTTATTATTTTACTACTTTATTATTCACTCTATTTTTATCTAGTATATTCTTTAATCCCCAGGGAAAATATGTAGAACAAACATTCATAGGAAAGTGGCCTGACCACAACGTGGAACAGCTGGATCCACACTACAGCCTCTATTGTTCATACTAAAGGAGTACAGATGCTCTCACAGCAGTAAGATGCTCTCTTCTTCCACCTAAGTCGTCATATTGACAGTGGGTCAGCTACCAAAGACATCTAGGAAGAAAAGGTAGGCCATAGTCAGAAATCTTTTGTCTTTTAGCAGCAGAGCGCAGCAGACTTAAGCTGCGTGTAATTTTTGACACGTCTCCTCAGCCTTGTTGTCTTCTGCTTTTACCCCCAGTACACTCAGTCTGCACTGAGGTCATTCTTTCCCCATTCTGTACCTCACAGCCCATCTTGTGTGTCCACCATTTACAAGTCAGGATTTTTCTGGCAGAGCTGTGAGATTGTCTTACTAAGGTTCTCTGATCTCAGCTGTAATAGCCAACATTTGCATCAGTGAGTACAGCAGGTTATATCCATGTTTAGGTTTACTTGTCAAAAGCAAAGTAGAAGAATGTTGCCTCACCTTCAATTTTCAAATCCAAAAGCAAAAGCAAAACAACACTAAAACTATGGAAAACAGTCACAAGTAGCTGTACGTATTTTGGCTCGTCAATATGAATCCTCCTTCTTTTTACATTCAACAAAATGTGCCCCAGGCAGAGATGTGGCACGGGCAATTTATGTGCTGTGGTGGAGTCGTACTCTAAAGGAGAGCAGACTTCTGTAAGAAGATATATTGCCCATCTATGCCTTTTTCCATCCTTCACCCTCTAGCATGATCGATTGTGCTCCATACCCTCCAATGGAGACAAGGAATGAAGTTGACACATTAGCCAGAGTCAGATGTAGGCCTTCAGTAGTTACACAACTCCAGATTCTTGTCTTGTATGTCTTAATCCATCAACCAGACTCAAGCGAACTGCAGCAACAGGCCTTGAAGTGCAGCTGAACAATGCAGTGTTCAGAGGTATGGCTATTAGAGAGTGATGGATAAATGTAGTACAGTAGCCATGAAAAAAACAAAGAAAGAACTAAAAACAGAACAACCACTCCCCTTCCCCCCCCAAAAAAAATCAACAACAAAATGTCACTTCTTTCAGCTTTGCTCTTCCTGGCCCTAAGAATCATAGAATGGTAATGTTGGAAGGGACCTCAAAGATCATCCAGTTCCAACCCCCTGCCATAGGCAGGGACACCTCCCACTAGTACAGGTCACTCAAGGCCTCATCCAGCCTGGCCTTGAACCCCTCCAGGGAGGGAGCATCCATAACCTCCCTGGGCAGGGAGGCTCAGATCCACCCTGTTTCTTTCAGTGGACCAGTTGGTCCTCAGCCTCACCTTTTCCCAGCAGAGCACTTCTGAACAGCTGTCAGGGCAGAGTGANGAGTGAAGTAGCCATCACCATTGCTTCCTTTTCACAGGCTATAATATAATTTTCTCTATTAAAATATTCCAATTAGCTCAAACCAGCACAGGCATGGTCCAGCCCACGCTGTCTAGATACTTCACACCATACCTCTAGCTAAGTATGGGGAGTGAGAAGAGAGAATCTTCTGAAATATCAAAATGGAAACTCTGAGCTGTACAGTGGTCTTCTAATTCCTAATTTGTAGGGTCAAACCAACACAGGTGAATACAATTAAATCCTAGAGGATTTCTCTAAGTGAAAAAGGATGTCTCTTAGATGAATTTTACAGTTCAGATTTACATCATTACTTACAGCAGGCTTTTATTATCTCTTAGAGTTTTGTAACCATTTTGTATTACCTGTATTTTTGCAAAACACAGCTATTTTACATGTTGTAATGTACTGGAAAAAGTGTCTTAGAAGTTTATACAAATTAAATTATTTGGGTATAATTACACTTTCATTCTTTTTAAAAGAATATCTAATCCACTCAACCAAAAAACAAAATAAATACATACTTAGCTTTGTTTTAAAAAACAGACAGAGCCAAAATATGCAAGATATTGTGCTGGCATTTTACTTTTAAAAAATAAATGCCAAGTATATTTTTCTAACAAAGCTGTCATGGATTATTCCTATTTTAATTAAATCCTTCTTTATTGGAAACTAATGAGGTGCCATTAAGAGCACAAGACAGTTATTATCCTTCAGTCTTTTTGCTTTTTGTACAATACACTATTACCCAAGTTTCAGTGATTCTTGCTGTGTTATCCACCTCTCCTTTAAAGAAAATACTTTGTAACCATAGCAATACTTTCTCACTCTGGTATTATTTCCCGCTGGCTTGTTCTAGGCTTTTGCACATAGCAACCACAGCAATCCTTGGTCTGAGCTGTCAACTTCTTCTTGGCAACTCTTAGCAGAATTAGCGTATCTGTAAACTACCAAGAATGTGGTTTTCCCATTTTCAACGCAACCTATGTTCTGAACAAACTGAGTATTTAAAGTTGTAACACTAATGAGTATGAGGACAGGCTGAGAGAGTTGGGGCTCTTCAGCCTGGAGAAGAGAAGGCTTCCAGGAGACCTTAGAGTAGCCTTCCAGTATCTGAAGGGGGCCTACAGGAAGGCTGGGGAGGGACTATTTACAAGGTCTTGCAATGACAGGACAAGGGGCAATGGGGTTAAACTGGCAGAGGGGAGATTTAGACTGGATGTTAGGAGGAAGCTCTTTCCAGTGAGGGTGGTGAGGCACTGGCACAGGTTTCCCAGGGAGGTTGTGGATGCTCCTTGGCCAGGTTGGACGAGGCCTTGAGTAACCTGTACTAGTGGGAGGTGTCCCTGCCTATGGTAGGGGGTTGGAACTAGATGATCCTTGAGGTCCCTTCCAACCTTACCATTCTATGATTCTATGATATTCTAATACCAAAACCAGCAGACTTTGATATTCTAGATGCTGTCTTCTGGAGTTATCACTTTAAACAGAGCAATGCATCAGTCTCTCCTTAGATAAGAACCAATAAGCATCTTTGTAACAACTTACTATTATTTACTGAACTCACAATAAAACATTAGGTTGACACTTCAAACCTTCCCATTTGTAAGTGGAATCATGTAGAGGAACACCAGCTATACTACCTATGCTTGACCAGTTGGACTTTAGGTTCATAGATGCAGCACCAGTATTGCAAGGCCTGAGACAGGCTTTGATTTTGACATCTAAGCACTCACAGAGCTCACAGAACCCACAATATCACAGAATGTCAGGGGCTGGAAGAGACCTCAAAACATCATCCAGTCCAACCTCCTCGCCAGAGCAGAATCACCTATACCAGATCACACAGGAACGGGTTTTGAATATCTCCAGAGAGAGAGACTCCACAACCCCCCTGGGCAGCCTTTTCCAGTGTTCTGTCACCCTCACAGTGAAAAAATTCCTCCTTATGTTTACATGAAACTTCCTATGCCTCAGCTTCCACCCATTGCCCCTTGTCCTGTCAACCAAAGGATTTGACAAATGTGCTACATCTTAATCTGTGTTGATCTTAATTATGTGCATAACCTTTTAACACTACACACATAAGAAGTCATACTAGCACGACTTGCAAGTGCCGATTGCAGAAGGAGGTGCATCAGAAGAACAGTAAGCCCAAGTCAAACAGCCTCAGATTCCTTATATGAGTTCACTACTCTTCATGTAACATCAATATGTTTCTCAAGTTTGAGTTGAACATCAATGCTCTTCTTGATCAGTACTTTAGAATCTGTAGCTGAAGAGAATTATTTTTTTTTGTTTTTCAAGAGTCTCAAGGTCTCAAAAAAACCCCACTTAAGACTAACCAAAGTTGATTTTATTGAACACCTTTTTAATAGTTTCTTTAACTTGTTGCCTAATGATCACAGCAAAACCATTAGTATATTTTGAGACTTATTTGAATTTTGCTATTAATTGAGTTATTTTCAAAAGCTAAATAGTAAGGTCCCGTCAGTGAATCACGGTGAAGCAGCACAAAGCACATTTGAGGGGAATGGTGAATTAATATGCTAATGTATTACTGCACATCCTCTCTCCACACATTCTTATCTCACTGGAGTAAGTAGGGCTTTTCACAGAATCATAGAACTGCTGACCTGACACTACCATGACCACTAAACCATGTCCTGACGTGCCATGTTCATATGTTTTTAAATACCTCCATGGACAGTGTCTCCATCACCTTCTTGGGAAACCTATTCCAGTGCCTGACCACACTTTCAGTAAAAAAGTTTTTCCTAATATCCAGTCTAAGCCTCCCCTTGAGGCCATTTAATCTCCTTCTATCACTCAATACAAAGGAGAAGAGACTGACCCCCACATCACTACAACCTCCTTTCAGGTAGTTGTAGAGAGTAATGAGGGCTCCTCTCAGCCTCCTCTTCTCTGGGCTAAACAATCCTAATTCCCTCAGCTGTTCCTCATAAGACTTATTCTTCAGACCCCTCACTAGCTTTGTTGCCTTTCTCTGGACTCACTCCTGCACCTAAATGTCCATCTTGTAGTGAAGGTCCCAAAACCGAACGCAGTATTTGAAGCGCAGCCTCACCAGTGCTGAGCACAGGGGCATGATCACTTCCCTACTACTCCTGCTGGCCACACTGTTTTTGATACAGGCCAGGATGCTGTTGGCCTTCTTGCCCACATGACCACACTGCTGGCTCACCTTCAGACAGCTGTCAACCAGCACCCGCAGGTCCTTTTTTGCTGGGCAATTGTCCAATCATTCTGCCCCAAGCACTGCACTGAGTTGTTGTGACTCAAGTGCAGTACCCAGGACTTGGCCTTATTAACCCTCATACAACTGACTTTGACCCAGCCAGCCAGCCTGTCCAGAGCCCTCTGCAGAGCTCTTCTACCCTCAAGCAGATCAACACTCCCACCCAATTTTGCCATTGACTTCTGTGTCAAAATTTTATTCCTGATCAGTAATTATTCATATGAATCACCCAGTGATAGCCCCTTTGTACGTTCTCTGCAGGGGGGGTAATCCCAGAAGAGGCACTAGAGAGATATGCAGCATTTACACATCACCCTCTGAGAGAGGCATTACTACCAAAGAAAAAAGTTTTGTCACAGACAGATCAATAGAAACAATAAGAACAAGTTGTATGGGTGCCATATATATATATACACACACACATATATATACATATACAATTTAAAAAATATATATTCACATATATAAAACATATGAGATGCATATCAAGCANAAATAGAATGAAAATAAAAAAAAAAACAAAAAAAAAAAAAATTTTGGAAAACTGGAAAAAAAAAAAAAAAAAAGTCACTAAGCCAATATCAGTTATCTAGCTTTTTTTTTTAGTTTAAAATGCTTTAGAAGAAAATAATAGTGAAAAGTAATTTGTACGGTGGAATTACTCCAGGAAGCAGAGGGAAGAGTACAGATTACCCTTCCACGCTTAGTGCTTTAGATGTTGTTGGGTTAGAATCATAGAATGGT
>WBNM01001181.1:6162-24246 GCA_013399055.1 Ramphastos sulfuratus | reverse complement strand
GTACAAATCCAGGCTGGGTACAGGACGNAAAGATGCTGCAAGGGCTGGAGCAGCTCTGCTGTGAGCACAGGCTGAGGGAGCTGGGGGGGTGCAGCCTGCAGAGGAGAAGGCTCCAGGGGCACCTCAGAGCTGCCTGCCAAGAGCTGAAGGGAGCCTGCAGGAAGGCTGCAGAGGGACTTTGCATCAGGGGGGCTAGAGACAGCCCAAGGGGCAATGGTTTGGAGCTGAGGCAGAGCAGGCTGAGAGTGGAGCTGAGGCAGAACTTGTTGAGTGTGAGGGTGCTGAGAGTGTGGCACAGGCTGCCCAGGGAGGCTGTGGCTGCCTCTTTGCTGGGGGTGCTGCAGGCCAGGCTGGCTGAGGCCCTGAGCAGCTGAGTGTAGCTGAGAGGTGTCCCTGGGCATGGTGGGGAGGGTGGAGGGGATGAGCTCTGAGCTCCCTGCCAGCCTCAGCCACTTTGGGCTTCTGTGATTCTTCTAGAAAACTTCTGGGACTTGCAGTTGTTGTATTAAAGTATATCCAGAAGCTTAGCCTATGGCTTTTGGTAATCCTCAATAAAGTAATGGATCATTCCTTCTTATCCACCTAAGGCTATAATATAAATACATTCAGAAACTCCCCCTCTTTGTCTGGCTCTGTATAACCAGAGTATTAAATCTCTGAAAATTTTCCATTTGGATAGTTATAGCTGGGTCTAACTGTTACAAAAGTCACTATTTACACTCACAGGTGACAGCATCTCCCATTAAGAGATTGTGGCCCTAAATGCTGTGTGCTCATCACTGCCAGCACTGCTTTCTCAGAATGAAAATCCATCAAGAAACAGAGCCTGAAGTAAGAGAGGAGTTATAATCTTTCCTTTTTGTCATGCATTTAAGTTTTAATACTTTTTGTCTTGAAAAGCCTGTAGAATGGAGAAGGCTGAGGTGAGATCTTATTGCTCTCTCCTGCTGCCTGAGAGGAGGCTGGAGGGAGCTGGTGTTGGCCTCTTCTCCCATGTCACCAGCAATGGGATGAGATCACAGAGTCACAGACACATGCAGGCTGGCAAAGCCCCTCAGGATCACCAAGTCCAACCTAGAACCCTACTCTACAAGATTCACCTTAAACCATATCCCTAAACACCACATCCAAACCACCCTTAAACACAGCCAGGGTTGGGGACTCCACCACCTCCCTGGGCAACTCATTCCAGTCCCTGACCACTCTCTCCATGAAAAACTTGTTCCTACTGTCCAATCTAAACCTCCCCAGCCTCAGCTTGAGGCCATTCCCCCTTGTTCTGTCTCCAGTTACCTTTGAGAAGAGACCAGTGCCAGAGAGGCAATGGGTTTGAGCTGTGCCAGGGCAGGCTTAGGTTGGACATGAGGAAAAACTTCTTTAGTGAGAGAGTGGTGAGAGGCTGGCACAGGCTGCCCAGGGAGCTGGTGGAGTCACCATCCCTGGGGGTGTTCAGGAAGATGTGGATGTGGAGCTTCAGGACACAGTTTAGTGGCCATGGTAGAACCATGACCCTAAAGAGCTACTGCTGACATTCGTGTCCCAGGACACTGAGCTGCAGCAAGCTGTGTGCTGGCAAGGCTGGGAAATGGGCACTGCAGCCACAGAGAGCCTGTGCTTCAGCAAGCCCCAAGGGGTGCTCTATGCCCAGCAAGGATCTGTAGCTTTTAAAGCAGGAGATATTTTAAAATGGGTGGTGGAGTGAAGCCCTAGAGGCCTATGTTTTATCTGCAGCTATTTGTAAACAAGATTCTGTCTCAGGGCTTGCTGTGGAGCTACCGAGAGCACAGAGCACGAGCTGGAGAAGGCAGATGTGAGATGAGTTTATAGGAAACAGACCCTTTTCACTCAGACTTCCTTAAACAAAGTTTGTTGACTGGGGTCACAGACCAGCAAAGATAAAATAATGATAACAAAATAAATATTTCCCCTTGATCTCTCTGCCTACATATGCCTGCTATGTGGAAAATGTGACCAAGCAGTCTTTTATCTCCCGCGAGTTCAGAAGCCCATGCTTCGCCTTCGCTTTTTGCATCCCATGCAAAGCATTAACAAAAACTGAATCCTGCTGGCAGGGTGTCAGGGGCTGTGCTGCCTGTCCTCTCTGAAACTCTTCTGCCACTTGCACTTAGTAAACTCCCCAATGTTCTTTGCAACCTTCTCCCACTCAAAGATTTTCTAGTTACAGCAATGCAGGGGTCGTGCGTGGTGCAATCAGTTGTCAGTGTGGTGGCTCTGGTGGGGGGCAGCAGAGATGTCACACTTGGGTCTGTGGCTGTCCTCACCTTGCCCACCTGAGGATGCCACTGAGGTGTCCTCCTGCATGGCCCCGTCCTGTTCATGCCTGCTCTTGCCATAGCCCTTCCATCTTAATGTCATGAAGTTCAGTGTCCCACCCTGTGTGGTGGCTGCTGCTGCTGAGCAGCTCTACCTTTCCTCTTGATCCCCTTCTTCCAATCTGGGGAAAGCAGGGTGGTCTCTGCTGTCTCTGCTCCTGCCCTGGAAGGCTGAGTGAGCAGATGGAGGACCAGAGAGCCCCGGCTATGTGCCTCTGCCTCCCCACTTCTGTAACTGGGAGGTCTTCATAGCCAGTGCTGCTCCCCAGAAGGGGAGCTGGGTCTGGGACAGGTCTGGATACCCAGAGGTACAGGCACTCGAGAAAGTCTCCTTTCTCTTCTTGCCATTTCCACTCTAGCTCCTGCTGCATCTTGTGCAGCCTCCAAGAGATGCCAGCTGTAGGTATTGTGGCTGCCTTGCTTAAAGACACTTCCTGTAGCCTTCACATGTCCTTGAGGAGGGAAGCAAAGCAGGTAAAATCCATCCTGAAAAAACACATGGCACAGCCAAACCTGAATGGAATTTGATGAGCTAAAGAAGGGATGTTTCTCTCTCTGGATTTTGAAAGGCTGACGGAAAGTTTAATTTGAGCTTCTAAGTAACAAACAAACAAACCAACCAAACATCACAGGAATCCTCCTTGAAGGAGAATGCCAGACAAGCTAATTACAGCAGAGCCTCCCAGCTCTCCTCACAGATCACTCTGCTCTAGCAGCTGCAAAGTAACTGTCAGCTCCATCAGGCTTCAATCAGAACTTACAAAAAGAAGCAAACATAGAAGCCCCAGTTTTCATCCCCCTTGTACTGCAAGGAGACAGGCAGTGAACCCTCACAACATCCATCTGAAATGACATCTTGTTTGGGAAGCACTGGGAAGCATCGCAGAGGCTGCTGGCAGCAGTTTGGCTGCAGCACGCTCACGTGCCACGAGCTTCCTTCCCTTTGCTCAGGAGTTGCTGCTGGGTTCATCTTGCCAATCACCCAGGAACAATAAGTTTTGTCCAGAAGTGCTTGTAATTCATGTTTCGTTTCAAACTTTTATTCTTCAGAAAGTCAATAATGCCAAGCAGTGCTAAACTTCGCACTACGCAAACGTATAGAAGCAAAATATGAGCCCGGGTGGGAGCAGCATGGTAGGTGCTTGGGTCAGATCTTCCCAACCTACAGAACATTTCCACAGGCTGGGAGGAGTTCATCTGCCTGATTTAAACTCTGGAACAGACAGAAGGGTTTGTAGTTGTGGAATAGTAATGGTGGAAAGGGAGAAAGGGGTGGAAAGGGAGAAAGGAGTGGAAAGGGAGAAAGGGGTGGAAAAGGAGAAAGAAGTGGAATGGAAGGGATGGAAGGGGAGAAAGGGATGGAAAGGGATGGGAAGGCAGAAAGGAGTGGAAAAGGATGCCTCTTCCCTTGGTGATGAGTACAAGCAAACTGGAGAGGGATATTTCTCAGAGGACCAAAGATGTTGCCTGTCAAGGAAAAACTGAGCAACATCAGAAAATCAGTGATGAAGACACAAGCATTTTCCTCTGCCAAGGCACTTTGTTCTCTGGCAGAGAAAGGAGCACAGTTAGGAATCGCTAAAGGGTGTCTAGCAATAGGCCAAGGGGCAATGGTTTGGAGCTGAGGCAGAGCAGGCTGAGAGTGGAGCTGAGGCAGAAGTTCCTGAGTGTGAGGGTGCTGAGAGTGTGGCACAGGCTGCCCAGGGAGGCTGTGGCTGCCTCCTTGCTGGGGGTGCTGCAGGCCAGGCTGGATGAGGCCTTGAGCAGCTGAATGTAGCTGAGAGGTGTCCCTGGGCATGGTGGGGAGGGTGGAGATGAGCTTTGAGCTCCCTTCCAACCTGAGCCATTGTAGGACTGACTCAAAGGTCAGGAGCAGTGAATCCTCCAAGCACAGCTGATGTGCCCGCATTTGAGTGCAAAGGAAATAGGTTACCCTGAACACAGAGGGAGAAGATAGACAAAAGTTCCTGGCTGGCCTCTAACTGCCAAGCAATTCTAGCAGGAAAAGCACTGCTGAGCTGAGCTGTGGCAGATCAGGCAGGCTCTGAGGAGTGGAGAGGCAGCAGAAAGCAGGAAGCATCCACCAAAGCAGGGACTCCTGCATGTGCCATGGGAATGAGGGCATTTCAGGGGTGAACAGCTGAAGCTGCCTGGAGTGGGGGCATATGTAACATACATTTTTCATGCTCAGTGCTAACATCAGCTCATATTTTAGACAACAATGAGAGTGCCCTTGTCAGCTATTTGTTTGTCTTGCGTTCCAGACACAGGATTTGATACTCTCCTGTTTCATCGTTTTTTTCTGCCGCCTCTGAGGCAGCCAAAACTAGTGATGGTGCAAGTGAAACAGAAGGGTTCCTGAAGGAAAATTTATTTGTTTTTCATCCCCCATGAAATATAACTCTTCACGTCCAAAAAAAGGCCGAACAGTGCGGGATCTGTTCTCCTCTGGCTGCTCTCTGCAGCGGCCGCACTGCCACACACACTTAACTCTTTCAGCGGCGCCTTCCTGCGCAGCACCAGCAGCCTAAGCCTTAGCTAGAGGGATGCAGCTAGGGCAGGAGGAGGGTGGATTTTCCAGCTGCTCACACCTAGGGTCATTGCTCTGTTTCCTTCAGCCTCACCAGAAATTCCCTCCTGTGGCTGCAGCAGCAGTGTTTGACTCTTGCAAAGCAGCTGGGGAGCTCCTGTGGTAGTAGGGAAAGAGAGCAGGGAAGCTTCAAGTGAGTTACCCCCGGGGGCAACTCCAAGCAGTGCTAACTGAGGGCAGCAGAAAGCATCAAACCCCTTTTTGGTAAACCTGCCTCTTTTCAGANCCTTGAGGTCCCTTCCAACCTTACTATTCTACGATTCTGTAATTCTTTGATTCTATAAAACAAAAGGCAGTGGCCTTGTCAAATGGAATCAATTGTTTAGGGCCCATCTGTGGTAACTGTGGACTGTGTGCACTTAGAGCTAGTAGGAGGAGTATAAATATGGAATGCAGAGTAAGAATGAACATGCTGCAAACATGCAAACCAGTTTGACTCTGCATCTGAATGCCTGCCCTCACATTTGACGAGGGAAGGGAAGAGAATCTTAGATGTGTATTAACTTCTTAGAAGCAGAGCTTGCCTCTGAAGGCAGATCATTTTCCTTGGCCTGGCTCTGTGTGATTTTCCGTTTTCCTCAGCCTCCCACATGCTAATGACTTGCGCATGGAATTCTCTTCCCCTGCAAATATATTTTCTTTTTAAGCAGAGTCTCCACAGAGGTGGAAAATGTGAATGTGAAATGAAGCTTGTCATCCTCAAAGAAGCTTAAAGACCTAGGAGCATGTACAACTCTATCCTGAGAGTCACTTTGCCAAGACATAACTCAGTGAGGCTCAGCTGCAGTGGCAGCTTTCGGCACTGCTCTTGTACCTTCGGGCATGTCATTTGTCAAGGCAGCTTTGTGGCCTGGGGGGCAAGCAGAACCTGCCTTGGTGCACTGAAATGACCCAGAACCAACTCAGCACTTAATCTGCTTTATTGCTGAAATCAATAAGCTGATCCATGCAAGGGAGGTGATTCTCCCCCTTTACTCTGCTCTCCTCAGACCCCATCTGGAGTCCTGTGTGCAGTTCTGGAGCCCCCAGCACAGGAAGGACATGGAAGTGTTGGAGCCAGTCCAGAGGAGGCCACAAAGATGCTCAGAGGGCTGCAGCAGCTCTGCTGTGAGGACAGGCTGAGAGAGTTGGGGCTCTGCAGCCTGGAGAAGAAAAGGCTTCCAGGAGACCTTGGAGTGGCCTTGCAGGATCTGAAGTGGCCTACAGGAAGGGAGGGACTATTGACAAGGTCTTGCAATGACAGGACAAGGGGCAATGGGTTTAAACTGGCAGAGGGGAGATTTAGACTGGATGTTAGGAGGAAGTTCTTTATAGTGAGGGTGGTGAGACACTGGCACAGGTTGCCCAGGGAGGTTGTGGCTGCTCCCTCCCTGGAGGTGTTCAAGGCCAGGCTGGATGAAGCCTTGAGTGACCTGTGCTAGTGGGAGGGGTCCCTGCCTATGGCATGGGGTTGGAACTGGATGATCCTTGAGGTCTCCTTCCAACCTTACCATTCTATGATTCTATGCTGAGTGCTGACAGTTATGTAGGGAGTGAGAAGCAGAAGCCTCTGCTCCTTCCAGTGCTTTGTGGGCAGAGGTTTTGTTATGCGACAGAGGACTTCTGAGTTTTGTTTTGTCATGCATGCATTAATATCAGGTGTTTTCCTGGGGCTACTTTGTGACTGTAGTGTCACAAGATTTACAGATGTCCAGTGGCATCATTGAGGAGGTGCAATGCAGCAGCCAGTGACAAATGCCCACCTATAGAGAGAGCTGAGCAGGGACAGTGGCCTCAGGCAGTTCTGGTGAGCAGCACAGGTACGGCTCACAAGCTGCCCTAGAAAGCCACATGGTAGATAGAGGTTCCCTCCTTGATGGCTCACAGGCTGCCCTGTGGAAAGCCCCAAAGGACACAAAGGTTCCCTCCTTTCTCTCCATAATGTATTTGAGGTAAGGAATATACAAAAGGCTTAAATTTATCCTCCTAGAGTTGTATTATTTTTACTACACAGCAGCTGATTTTGTCTGTGGTTCCCTGTAGCGTTCCTAATGACAGCTTGTGCTGAAGAGAGTGAAACAGTGACAGAAGNGTCCCTGGGCATGGTGGGGAAGCTGGAGCAGATGAGCTCTGAACTCCCTGCCACCCTGAGCTATTCTAGGCCTCTATGATGACACCTCATGAATGGGCAAAGCTACCCATAAGAAAAGTGGTTTAAAGATGGTAGATGAGGAATAACCTTCACATTCTGCTCTTTATCTTCTGGGGAACAGATTCCTGCTCACCATGGCTAACTCCAGATGATGAGACACAAAATACCTTGTGTGCAAGCAGCCATAGGACACAATGCCCTTCACAGCCACGGAGGTTAGCACCTTACAAGTGGCAGAGCATAGACAGACCCTGCTGCCTCGTATTGGCTCTGGAGCTACTATCCTGTCTTTGTGCTTCTTTACACCACTTTCATTTCCTTGATATTGGAGAGTTTTCAGAGAAAAAAGTAGAAAGCTGCAGTGAATTATGAGTCCTGCCCAGTTTTGTATGAAAAGTGCTAAAAGAGAGCAGTCTGCTGAACCCCTGTCCTGGTCCTGCAGCCTTATCTTGCTTCCACAATTTTGTTTAAGCTGTTCCTTCCCTTTCTTTCTTCCTTTTTGTTGTCCTTTGGAGCTGATGCAGTGACCCGGGCTCTCGCTTTGCTCCCTGCAGATGCTGAGCTGAGGAGCTCCTTTCTGGCCCCGAGCACAGCAGCCATGGCGTCACCTGCGGCCCCGCACGGGCGGTGCGCTGCGGCCGGCTGCTGAGCAGCGCGGACATGTCCGTGGCCATCAGAAAGAAGAGCTGGGAAGAGCATGTGAGCCAGTGGCTGGGCCTGGCGCTGGAGGCTGTGCAGTGCAACGCGGCATGTCGCCATGGGCTGCCAGCTGAGGGCCTGCAGGCGGGCATGGAGCAGGAGGAGGCTCGGGGCGCGGGCCGGCAGCAGCCACCTGCTGCTTCCTTTGCAGACTGCTGCTACAGCGCCGGCCCGGGGGGCTGCCCTGCCAGGCACCTGCGTTCCGAGCAGACGGATGGAAACGATAACCACGAGGACGAGGACGGCTTTCTGGAGGCGAGCACAGAGACTCTGGTCCACGTGTCCGACGAGGACGATAAGCGCTCGGCGCTCAGCCTGGAGGAGCTTCGTTACCACCACACCGCTGCTGCTGCTGCTCCAGCAGCAGCAGCAGCAAAAGAATCAGGTGGCGAGGAGGAGAGTTTAAATGGAGCGGCCGCCCCCACACAGGTGCCACCAGTAACAGAGAGCGACAGTGCAGCTGAAGCATCCCAGCTAATCGGAGCTATAAGTGAGGAACCTGCCCCCGCCACAGCTCCTGCGGAGGGGCTGGGTGCTGGCGATGCTTGTGGCGGCGCTGGCCCGAGCCTGGAGCTGCGCAGTGCTGAAGGTTTGCCTGGAGCGGTAGATGTAGAGAAGGAGGACCCTGCTGACTGTGCCAGTGCCAAGGCGGTGCAGGTGCCCGGGCATCAGCAGCTGCACACTGCCGCCCCGGCACGGCCGCGCCCGAGTGCGGAGGCTGCTGGAGACGGCCCTGGGCAGGCCGAGCGCGGCCTGGCCGCTACTGAGCCTTCGTCTGAGGCGCGGACCGGCGCTGACCCGCGGCTGCCGCCAGCGGCGCCACCCGGCGGCTGCCTGGCAGAGGAGGAGGCTCTGGGCGAAGGCGATGCCGCGGAAGCCCAGGTGGCCGCCAAGAAGAAAAGCCTCTCCAGTGTCAGCTCGGCCGAAGACGTTGGGGGCTGGGCTGCAGGCAGCCCCCTGCCCACCGCAGAGCCCCCGGGCAGCCCGGTCAGGCTGCGCAAGAGAAAGGTAGGAGCGCGCAGGCCGCAGGCACCGCTCGCAGGCTGCCCCCCGGCTCGGCGGGGAGGGGACTCTGTGCCCCAGTGGCTGGAGGCGAAATGCGGGGTTCGGCCTTGTCTCGTTAATCTGCCAATGCTTCTTCAGATGGTTTGGGGGAAATGCCTCTCGGCAAGAGCTGAGTGCTAGCAGCTCCTGATGGGGCCCGAAGCGGGCTGGGCTGTGGAGTGGGAATGCTCCTTAGGCTTACCTGGCTTCGTGTTCTGATCTTATAGGCCTTGTTGAAGGCTAAGTTAAGGAGCATCTCCTGGGGCTAGCTGTTGGTGTTTTGCCTCTGTCAAAGAATCATAGAATGGTGAGGTTGGAAGGGACCCCAAAGATGATCTAGTTCCAACCCCCTGCCATAGGCAGGGACACCTCCCACTAGTACAGGTCACTCGAGGCCTCATCCAACCTGGCCTTCAACCCCTCCAGGGAGGGAGCAGCCACCACCTCCCTGGGCAACCTGTGCCAGTGTCTCACCCCCCTCACTGCAAGGAACTTCCTCCTAACATCCACTTTCAATCTCCCCTCTGCCACTTCAAACCCATTGCCTCTTGTGCTGTCACTACAAGCCCTTGGCAATAGTCCCTCCCCAGCCTTCCTGGAGCCCCCTTCAGATGCTGGAAGGCTACCTTATAGTAGTATCATCATCTGTTTCCTCTTGGGAAACTGTGTCCAAGGGGTTGGGAGCCTTACTGAAAACGAAGAGAGAACAGGGAAAAGGTGCAAAAAAAAACTTCTTAAAGGGGTAAAAAACAAAAGGAGTGGAAAAAAATTGCAGCACTTCTTCAGCTTTCAGCTCAGCCCCATGAGCCTAAGCTCTTGCAGTAAGAGGTACTGCAGGGTTTAGAACAACATTGTGTCCTTTTAAAGCCACCAGAGAGCTTTGGTGTCAACAGAGGGTGGCGAAGGGCATCGGTACAAAACTTTAATGGGCAGAGTCCCTGGCAGTAGAACTCTTGCTGGCTTCAATGATTAAGATGCTCAGAGGGCTGCAGCAGCTCTGCTATGAGGACAGGCTGAGAGAGTTGGGGCTCTGCAGCCTGGAGAGGAGAAGGCTTCCAGGAGAGCTTGGAGTGGCCTTGCAGGATCTGAAGGGGGCTCCAGGAAGGCTGGGGATGGACTATTGACAAGGGCTTGGAATGCCAGGACAAGGGGAATAGGTTTGAAGTGGCAGAGGGGAGATTGAAAGTGGATGTTAGGAGGAAGTTCCTTGCAGTGAGGGTGGTGAGACACTGGCACAGGTTGCCCAGGGAGGTTGTGGCTGCTCCCTCCCTGGAGGTGTTGAAGGCCAGGTTGGATGAGGCCTTGAGTGACCTGTGCTAGTGGGAGGTGTCCCTGCCTATGACAGGGGGTTGGAACTGGATGATCCTTGAGGTCCCTTCCAACCTTACCTATGATTCAGTGGGAGGGGATGTGTTTACTGTGGAATTCATCTCATGGTCTGACTTCCACAGCTAGTCCTGCTGATAACCAATTTGGATTTGTTTACTTCTTTCTGCCTCTTCATTTCAGCTTCTTTTGCCTGTTTTTTCGGTTGGTTGGCTGATTTTTGCCAGTCTGGTTTCTATTATTTCTGCAGTTTGGCTTTATCAGCTGTAATGCCTCAGTTACTCTTTAATTAAAGCAGAAACTCAAGGACCTAATGTACTGTGTAACCACACAGCGTCCTGAGCTTCCTTGCGTAGACCCTTCAATGATAGTAACATTCAACTGATAGGGTTAGAAGCAGTGAGTAACTTGCAAAGTCTTCCTGTGGTGGTTTGTGCCATCACAGTTCATGTGGCAGCTGTTCTACTGATCTTGCAGTAAGCATGGTTCAGAGCTACAATTAAGCAGCAAAAAAGTTAACCAACAGTACCAGAAATGCTAAACTTACTGATCTGTAGAAAACAGTTCCAGCTTAGAAACAAAGCAAAGAAGAAACAACAAACAAGGAAGCAAACATCACCAAAACCTAAACTAACACTGTATTAGAGAACTAAGTAACTCTGGTGACCATTTCCCAGCTGCTCTGCTTCAGCATCTGATGTCCTTTCTCTCTAGGAATTACTGCCAGTACTGATGCCCCGTGCCCCATGCCTAGGGAAATGCACCATGCTGTGCTTTTTGGCAGCTTAGATCCTGCTGCTTTCCATCTATATCCTTGTATCTCACTTTGAGGTCACAATCTCATCTTTTCAATGCATGCTCCTGAGAGCTGTATTTGAGAACATCTTTCTGTCTGTGCTGTTCCCTATGTTAATAGAATATAAACACTCCAGCAGGACTAAGGGTGAGAGAAGGATGTGAGCCAGGAGTTAGTTCAAGGAGGGTTTGCAGTGGCCGTGGCAGCTGCTGACCTGTGTGCAGTGTAAAGGGGATGGAGCCTGGAGACCTGCAGGAGCAAACTTGTACCATTGTGCTTAAAGAGGTCTTCACCAACAGCTGTAAAATGCTTGGCAAAGAGAAAAGGCCCATTCTGGTGTTGCTGGTGCCACTTATTTCCCAGTGTGCAGGATGCAGTTCCTGTGTGCAGGAGTGCACTCACTCACCTCTGTATCATGACTGTTGTACCAAAGCCTGTGCCGGTAACAGCCTGTACTGAGCACTGTGCTTGTGCTCACAGACTGGCCCCCAAAGACACTTTTCTGATTTTAACAAAACGTTGGGGAAAAAAGCCCCAAACCCAGACTCGAAACTGAATCCATCCGTGAAAGCCAAGCGTTCGCTTCGCTTGGCAGGGAGACTTAAGGGGCTGGGAATGGATATGAACCCTTTTTGCTCAAGCTCAGCAGCTCCAACAGTGCAGTTAATGCCTGAAGCACACCACTGCCTGACTGGTGCTCAGTGGCAGCTACATCTGCACATAAAGATGTGCTCAGAAATGGCAGGATATGGGAAAAGGCACATGGAGAAAAATTGCCTCAGGTATTTGAGCACCCAAACCTCCAGGCAGCACCTTAGAGGATCATAGCAAGGTGTTGAACTTCAGGCACTTCTATGACAGCAGAGGACTCAGGACTGTTGAGCAGACCTCCTTCTGCTCTTTTTGGTGGGGAATTTCCTGGGCACCTGTTCCTTGTTACTACATTTTAAGCTGTTTTTGATTGTGGCCATGGAATGTGACCCTCCCTCACATTTTTGCATCAGCTGCCTTCAAAATGCAGCTGAGGTGGGACTGTGGCTCTGTTGTGGATGCAGGGCTTATGCCTTGGGGTCTCCAAGTTTAGAACCTTTGGCCAGCACCAGCTTCTGCTGCTGAATTGCTTTAGCCAGCATAGGTGTACAGAACCTGAAGGGCATTGATTATTAAGAGTATCATGGAATCATCACACAATGGCTCAGGCTGGCAGGGAGCTCTGAGCTCATCCTCTCCACCCTCTCCATGATGCCCAAGGACACCTCTCAGCTACACTCAGCTGTTCAAGGCCTCATCCAGCCTGGCCTGCAGCACCCCCAGGCAGTTGGCAGCCAGCCGGTTGCTTATCTGAGATGTCAGTTCTGAAACTTTTGGGGTTCTCTTCCAATCTGAAACTTCTGGTTTGCTGAGGAGCTATTTTGATGAGAATCTGTAACCTTATAGAAAATATTCATCCTTTTGAAGTATTGGCAAACTTCCTGCACATGGTGCAGTGAAACACAAACTAGATCCACACTGACTGGTTCAGGAAATGTCACTGGTGCACTGTGCCCCATGAGTCAGTCTGTTAGATCAGCTGCATTCCTTCCTTTAGCAAGGGCTCATTGGGATGTCAAGCCAAGAGGAGAATATGTGATGAATTTTTATCAGCAGCTTTTCAGAGGTAATCACAGACTGCAGTTCAGTCTCATTACAATATTTATTTAGATGTGTTTGAAAAGGAAGGAAGGAAATGTCCTGGAGTACAAATTGCTCATCTCTCTCTCTTATGAGGCTTTCCTTTTAGTATTTACTACTGGGAGTTCTTCATGATGACCTGCTTAGGAGCTTGGCAGTTCCAAACAGTTGATGCTATCTCCAAGTCATTCCTGCAGGACTAATAATATAATGGTGAGGGCTATTTCCTAATGCTCACTGTTGCTACTCTCTTCATCTAGATCTCCAGATTAACTGCTGTGTGCTTTGCAAAGGATACTTAAGGGCATGGCATGAGTCAGAAAGATGCAAATAACTCTGAAGGCAACAGTTTCTCAGGAGGATGGCAGTGCAGGTATAAGAAGGTTCCTGGGGGTGCCACAGATCTTTGCAGCAGCAGGTTTCACACACACACAAGCTAGGAGTTTTCAAAGCAGGGAGGTGCATTTTCTGTGCTGTTGCAATAAAGTTTGTCTTGTTATTCCATCAGTTCTAACTGTACCAATGTAAGAAAGTAATTGCTCACTTCAGGCCTTGCCCTCCCTATCTGCTAGCTGGGTTTTGCTTCCCTGTGAGATGAGAGGGCTGGCTCTCTTCTGTTAAGGACTGTAGTGCACTCAGTTGACAAGGCTCAACCTGTGCTTTTTATGGGGAGTTTGAGACTGAGCCTCTTCCAGGAGCTTCTGCTTGTGTCCCTCTGTAAGGTGACTGCCCTGGCAGCCTTGCCTGCTCTGCTCACTAAGCTACCTGGGGGAGGTGGTAGGAAGGCTTCCACAAGCACCCCTAGGAGCTGCCTGTGTTACTGAAGTGCTTTCCCTGCCATCTCTACTGCTCACTCTGCCTGATGCTTTTCACTCACGTGGCAGCAGTGGGTTCTTATTGTTCAGAAGCTCACATCATGTTAAAAACAACATCCAGCATTTTGGTGAGACTCTGGCAGAGGCTGCCCAGGGAGGCTGTGGCTGCCTCTTGCCTGGGGATGCTGCAGGCCAGGCTGGCTGAGGCCTTGAGCAGCTGAGTGTAGCTGAGAGGTGTCCCTGGGCATGGTGGGGAGGGTGGAGCAGATGAGCTCAGAGCTCCCTGCCAGCCTGAGCCATTCTGTGGTGGGTTTTAGATCTTTTTCTTATTTTAGTGCTGTTAAAACACCAGTGACCAAGTTTCCAGAGCTATCACAAAGATGTCTTTCTGAAGTCTGAATCTGCTTTGCCTCAATTCTGCCTTTATCAAATGGGGATAGTTTAATGGTCAATGTGGTATTTTTGGTTTTTTTTTCCACGGCAATTTCTAATTTAGCTTTAAGACTCCTGAAGTGTTTTATTTGTGTGGGTTTTTTACAGATGCTGGTGTAGTAGGGATCCACTCTAAATGATTACTACGAAGTAGCGATGGTTGGCAATAATTAGTAGCAAGATTTAGTATTACTATTACATTACTAAGTGATAATGTGTAGATGCAGTTAGGCTTGGGACTGCTGCACTCTTGTTGATGTTGCATTGCAACAATAACTCAGAACAGGATAGGGAAGAGAAGCACAGAAAATAGAAATGTCACAGAACTGTAGAGATCATCAAGTCCAACCTCCCAATGTATGGCTAAAACCAGCAGCAATGTACAGGAAAACTTAATTTAAAATGGCAGTGTGCATTTTGCTGTATCTGGATTGTGTCAGAAGGATTTGAATTTACCTTCTTCTGAAGTCTTGTCAGCCAGAGGAAGAGGATAGCTCATGATTCTCAGAGCCAACTGTATCTAAGGGCAGGCCTGCGAATGTGATGTATAAATGCATTCCTTTAGCAGAGTTTGTTTGCTCACTGACTATTTTTTTAAGGATGATCATCTTAGAATATTCTAGTAGAGCAATCTGCACACTGTGCGGGGGGAAATATCTGCATTCTCTGATTATAATCATCCTTGGAAGTTCTGAAACTCTGGACAATGCTGAAGGTCATCTGGAGGGGTGTAGGAGAGCGAAGCTTCACTGCTGACATTAGATACTGCCAAGGCACTAGCAGGTGTCAGTGGAACTGCTGTGTTCTTAGAGCACCTTTAACTGCCTGGCTGGACTTAGGTGCTATGACTTTTTGTAACCTTAGAGACTACAGAAGCTAGTTACAGAATCACAGAATATATCTGCCTGAAAGAGAGCACCAAGACCACCCAGTCCAACCTTACTATAGAAGCACTACCACAGCAAAGTTAATTATGGTTCTCTAACTGCATTCCCTGTGCACTTCTGACCTGTGTCTATGTCAGCAGAGTTTGGTTTCCATATACAGCATTGAAGAATGCATAAGGAATGAGTTTTCTTAGCTTTGTGAAGGACAGTGGCAAACACAAGTATTGGAGAGTTGATGGTGTCAAGGTCTGCTTTATCCTGTATGGAACTGGAGTTGACTTTGGTCCCACTCCTGCATCTCTTGTTGTTTTCAGGCTTCTCTAGGAGCTCCAGTCTTTAGTGTTAGTACTGTGGGCAGCCAAAGTTGCTTTACCACCAAGAATTTACTGCATTTGCACACTGCTATTAAATGGTCATCATTCTGAAGGCATGGGGAAAGCTCTGGCAAGAGCTGCTAGTAAAGCAAAACAAGTAGCTGATGTCTCTAAAGAAACCTGAGTCCTTCCTGGCCGTCATGAATATTTGTCTCTTCTCTGCACTGAGAACTTGCTTCCTGAATTTACTGCCTAATAATGAAGAGGTGGTTCCAAACAGGAATTAACTCAAGCAGCTGGGTCTAAAGCCCTGAAATGATGCCTGTTATCTGTGGCAATTAGTGGGAGGTGGTGGTCATAAAGCACTGCTCTTATTGTGGTCGCATGCCTGCCAATGTGCTCTGTTAGCCTCCCCAAACATGTCTCATCAGTGCTATCTCCATCTGGGAAGCTGAAGAATGCTTTCCCACAGGCTTGCTTTGTGTTTGGACAGAGGGATGATGTATTCCAAACAATGTGCAAAGTATTTCAAACAAGGCCAGAGCAGGGTGGGCTGGCTGCCAGCCCATTACAGTACAACCTTTATGCAAATTTCACTCTGACACATTTTTGTGACCCTCTTCAGCAATAAATTTTCAAGGCTGCCAGTGCTGTCTAGACTGCAAAGCAAGGGGCTGCTGCACATCAAGTGATGCATTTGCTGGAGCTCAGCTACCTAAAATGGTCATGAAAGTATTTGTATTTATGCACAGCTCAGGCACTGTGCCTTCACCAAAGAGGCATCTCACACTTCAGCAGCTGTTGTCAGGAGCCTTTAGTTTCATGCACTTCACACTCAGATTTCCGATCTTGTCCAGATTTGAGATGATTGGCTGGAACAAAACCTTTACATCATTTTTGTTTGTTTGTTTTTAAAGTGAATCTTTTAACCTACTTGCTGTTGGTGGTCTGTAAATCAGAGTGCCAGGCTGGAAGGAGCCCTGAGGGTCATCTGCTCCAACCGTTCTAGGTGACAGTGTGGTTGAAATGGGTTGAAGGCCCAGTACTCTGTCCAGCTGAGTCTTCAAACTGTCCTGAGTAGGGGAGTGCAGCACTTTCCTTGGGAGGCTATCCCAGTTGTAGGTGATGTTAAGTGCACCAATTACCACTCCCAAACACCACCAGCAATCCTGTGCTTAACACCATATTCTTGAGGGACTCTCTCTTGGAAGAAGTGCATGGGCATGGCACATGCAAACCACGTGTGAAGTGTAGTAGATGAGGAGTGGAATTGAAGGAATTGGGCAGAGCTACCTGGCCTGTGTGCCACCAGTAACCACAGCACACTCCTGCACAGGCTAAAGGAACAGTTTTAGAAAGGACTTCTTAGAACTCTTCATCTGGGACAGCCACTTTGAGTTAGTGAAAATGGAGGGACCCATGGACACAGCTGCCAATAAACACAGCAGCAACCTGGAATGTCACTATCAGAGCACTCCTGCCTGTGTTAAAGAGCCTTTGAAGCCAGCTCTGGCACAGCTCTCTTAGCAGGAGCCTCTAGTGCAGACATAGCTGTGCTATAAGCAAAGAGGGTTCCAGTTCGTAGTGCTGTGTCTGAGGAGGCAGAGGGCAGCAGCCCAGGCTGGCCAGCTCCAGGAGCTGAGGCTTTACAGTCTTTGCTGCTGCTGTCGAGGAGTATTTGGCGTTGGCAGTCTGGGGGTGGGTGAGGCCATGGCTGCCTGACCTGTGCCCGTGGGGTAGGTAGCAGCAAGCAATGAGAGCTCCCTGGTTCCCTGGCTCCAGAGTTGTTGTTTGTTGTGATGTGTTCTCTTTTTCTCTTGCTGGCACCATGGTAGTACACAGGATTGAAACACCTCCACTTCTGTTGCCCATGCTTACATCCTTTTATGTGCAAGGCTTGTAAGGACAGGGGAGCCTGTGCCACAGATAGGCTGTATTGAGAGTGGCTTTACAAGATGAAACAATACTGCTGCTGCTGCCAAAAATCTATTCAAGACTCCAGAGGATATGGCCTAAAATGGTCATGACTTCAGATTTAGAGAGATTGTCTTCCTCCTGTGAAAAAAATTATAATGAAGTCCAGGCAGCAGTACAGCTTCTCTATATGTGTGTGCTGAATGTCCGTGTGCACCCTGTGGCAAATGTAAACCAGCTCCCTGCTCGCTTGCATGGCTCTGTCGCAGCTGATGTCTGAAGCTGTTGCAGCAATACACCCCAAGAAAGGAGTCCCTGCACACTGTGTTGCTGAAGCAATGGTGTGCTGCAGCATGAGGCTGTCCTCCAGTCACCTGCCATCCTACAGCAAGGATACTGCCAGCTGAAGCTAGGGAAGAGTTTAGAGAACTGTCCAGAGAGTCCAGGCAAGGCTGCAAAGATGCTGAGGGGACTGGAGCATCTCTGCCAGTTTCAAAAAAAAGGCTGAAAGACCTGAGGCCTTTCAACATGGAGAAGAGCAGACTGGCAGAGGGTCTTCTAGGTGCTCCTGCTCTGGCAGGGGGACTGGACTAGATGATCTCTCGAGGTCCCTTCCAACACCTAACATTCTGTGATTCTTACCTTAAGCTGCACATTGCTTTTGCAGTCTCACCTTGGGTAAGAGCTAGAACAGCAAATGTGATCTGTAAAATATTTACATGAGATGGGAGTTTATTTGTCCTTCCCTGTGAGATGCCTCCTTTCCAAGCATCTTTGTACACACGAAAGTCACTTAACTAAAGGTTTCCACTTGGATATCCTGAGCATTCTACTCATTTGGATACTTTTGCTTTAACCTAAATGGTATCACAGAATCCTAGAGTGGCTCAGGCTGGAAGGGAGCTCAGAGCTCATTTCTTCCAGCCTCTGCACCATGCCCAGGAACACCTCTCAGCTACACTCAGCTGCTCAGGGCCACATCCAGCCTGGCCTGCAGCACTCCCAGGCTGGAGGCAGCCACAGCCTCCCTGGGCAGCCTGTGCTGCAGTTGTGGAGCTTTGATCTTTGCTTTAAAACCTTTGAAATCTTTGATTGCAAAGAAGAGTCCTGTATGCTGAGAACAACATGAGAG
>WBNM01001179.1:9632-29507 GCA_013399055.1 Ramphastos sulfuratus | reverse complement strand
GGTTCCTGCAGTGCATTGATAATTCTTTGACATAGGTCATGGAGGACCCTATGAGGAGAAGTACACTGCTGAACCTTGTGCTAATGAACAAAAGTCTGGTTGGGGATGGAAGACTGGAGGCAGCCTTGACTGCAGTGACCATGAGATGGTGGAGTTCAGAACAATGTGAGGAAGTAGCAGGACTGCAACCCTGGACTTCAGGAGAGTCGACTTGGATCTCTTCAGAGACCTACTTGGAGGAATCTCATGGGTTAGGGCTCTAGAAGGTAGGGACCCAAAGATGGTTAATATTCAAACACCACCTCCTGCAAGCTCAGGATCAGTGCATCCCCATGAGTAAGAAGTCAAGGAAAGAAGGCAAGAGACATGCATGGATGAACAAGAAGCTTCTGAAAAAACTCTAAGGAGGAGGTTCACCATATGTGGAAAAAAGGACTGGCTGCATGGAAGGAATATAGCAACGTTGCCAGAATATGTAGAGATGCAGCAAGGANGTCCTTGCCCATGGCAGGGGGGTTGGATCTGCATGATCCTTGAGGTCCCTTCCAGGCCTGACAATCCATGACTCATATGATCCTATGATTCATGGAAAAGTGATGGAGCAGCTCCTTCTGGAGGTCATCTCTAAGCACACAGAGGAAAAGATTGTCAGGACTAATCAGCATGGATTCACAAAGCAGAAATCATGCTTCACCAATCTGATAGCCTTCTGTGGTGGTGTGACCAGCTGGGTAGATTAGGGAAGAGCAGTGGATGTTGTCTACCCTGACATTGGTAAGGCTTTTGACACTCTCTCATAACATCCTCATAGGTAATCTTAGGAAGTGTGAGTTAGATGAGTGGACAGTGAGGTGGATTGAGAACTGCTGGAATGACAGAGCTCAGAGTGTTGTGATCAGTGTGCAGGGTCTGGTTGGAGGCTGTGGCTAGTGGTGTTCCTCAGGGGTCAGTACTGAGTCCAGTCATGTTCATAAAGGAACACAGCATACTCAACAAGTTGCCAATGATGCAAAACTGGGAGGAGTGGCTGACACACCAGAAGGCTGTGCTGCAATTCAGCAACACCTGGACGGGCTGCAGAGTTGGACAGAGGTGAACCTCATGAAGTTCAGCAAGGGCAAATGTAGAGTCCTGCTCCTGGGGAGGAATAACCCTATGCATCAGTACAGGTGAGGGCATGACCTGCTGTAAAGCAGCTCTGCAGAGAAGGACCCGGGAGTGTTGGTGGACAGAAAGTTCCCCATGAGCTAAAAATGTGCCCTCATGGCCAAGAGGGCAAACAGTATTCTGGGGTACATTAAGAAGAGAGTGGTTAGCAGGTCAAAGGAGACTCTCCTTCCCCTCTACTCTGTCCTAGTGAGGATGCACCCAAGTTACTGTGTCCAGTTTTGGGCTGCCCAGTTCAAGAGAGACAGGAACTACTGTAGAGAGTCCAATGGAGGGCCAATAGAGAGACTGAGAGACCTGTGGTTTTTTAGCCTGGAAAAGAGAAAACTGAGAACATCTGACACCACTGTAAAGACACACTCTGGAGTGTTTGTGGTACTTGACAGTAGTGAATGACTGCCAAATCATCTGTGGTGTTTGTACGCTTCTATAGGAGTAAAAAAAAATGTGTGCATCATTTACCTCTGAAAGAGGACATAAATTGCTTAGATTTACTCACAAGGCCTGTTTGGTGAGAGAAGGCTTTTTCCAAAATATATTATTTTTTATTTAACTTACACATGTTCTTGGATCTGTTTGGTAAAGCAATTGATTTATTTGGCAGCTGAGTTGGCTTGGGCTTAAAGATGCTGTCTAAAAGGTTAATGAAATGCATTGCATAATCTTATTAAGCAAAAAAGAGAAAGAAAAAAATGTAACTGGCATAAACCCAAGGCTTTTTTAATCCATATTTGAAAAGCACATCTAACCAGCACTGCACTCTTAACAAGCCCAGCAGCTGCTTGGACAAGAGAAATTATTATGTGAGATCCCATTTGACAGTGTCAGCAGGTCACAAGCTGATGTCAGAGAGCTTGTGGGTGTAAAGGGAGAGCTAAGAGCCAGCCCAGCGCTGCAGCCATCTCTCTCTCTCTCTCTCATTCATGGAGCCACAATTTCTCATGCAGGAAAGCCACTGCTTACCAGAAAAGTCAAGCTTGCCAGGAACCATGGGCTCAAAACATACCTTAAAGGAGGACAGCTTTGGGCAAAACAGTGATGAAAGGCAGCTGAAACAAATTTGAAGGATTGAGACTACTCATGAGGGAATGTGCTGGTTTGAGGCTAATTGGAATATTATAATGGGAGAAATTAGATCATTGGTTGTAAAAAGAAACTAGATAAAGTCTGGATTGTTCATTGGCTTTTTATCCCTTTTAGCAAACCAAAGTATAAACAATATGTCCCTCTTTTGCCTCAGAGCACTTGCTCCCTCCCTGCACTTTGTTCCTTTCTAGTATCTTCCACTAACAGGTAACAAAGTAAGATTTGCTGGTTGTTTTGTTCTTTTCACTCTGGGAAATAGAGGGAAGGAGAGAGCGTGGCTTTGAGCCCCTTCTGGGCTTCTCTTGTTTGTCCAGGAGGAAATTTGGATTTCTGTATTATTTCTAAATTGTATATAGCTTTATCTTACTTCCAAGCCATCTGAGCTGGTCTGGTAGATTTCAATAGTGGGAGGGGGAAAGTTGGAACAACAAGGGGAAAGGAGCAAATTGTCACTTAAAATGCTTCTCTGCAGATGCTCATCCCAGACATGCACCTTTGTGTCTCTGCATGTCTTAAGTAAACTCCCTTGCACAGGTTACCTCTTACCTTCCCAATTAACTCAACCATTCATACACGTCAGCACAAAATACATGCATATACTTTGGCTACTTCTCTCTCTCCCCCCCCCCCCAAGTAGAATGTGAAGATTTGGGCAAGTACCAACTTCCCAGGCATTTCTTACTGAGGAGCTGGTGGAAAATTACCCAGGGAACCATGAATGTGTCATGCAACATCTACCACCCTCATGAAGACAAACAGCATGAAGACTCTCACGATGCAAAATGAGTTATGCAGTTCACCTGAAAAAAAACATCTCTTGTCTGCTGGTGAAGTAGAATATCATCCTTTAGTGCTGGATAGCCTGAGATTATTTTATTTAGGCCTTGAGATCTTTCTTACAGGCTAAAAAAATCAATATGCTTAAAAGTTCCTTTCTGCCTTAAAATTGCAAATGCTATGCTGCCATTCTAACATTTATATTTCCAGCTATATTAGCAAACCTAGGGTGATTTTGTGTATGTGCTATGAGTGTTTTGAGTCCTTGGATTGCAAGAGATTCCAAATAAGAAAAGAAAATAGGGAGTTTTGCAAAATGTAGTGAAACTCTTCTGCCCTTTGCCAGTGAAAAGCTATACCACAGCTTAAAAACTCTTCTTTACTGACCTCATTGGTTAACTCTGATACTGTTCATGTTGAGTTATTCTCTGTAAAGTTTTGATGTTTCTTTCCAGTGAGGAAAATGGGAAGTATTTAATGGTGAACCTTTTGTTCATCCAGCAACTGCTGGTACTCTAAAAGCTTCTGTAGTGCTGAGTGAAACTATTTCTGATTGTGGTAAAGCTCTCCATTATTATAATTTCTTTATTTTAGTGCTCCTCTAATAGTAGCCCATTCAGAGAATTTTATTGGGGAGGGAAAAAACTCACTTTCACCCCATCTAGGTTTAGCTCATATTCAGGGCTAAAGTATAGCAGTTGCTGTTATCACCCAGTGACCCATCCTGAGCAGCCAAAGAGAATTGGCAAAAGGAGAGAAGACTCATGTATTGAAATGAAAGTAATGAAACAGCAATACTAATGTCAATGCCACTATAAAGTATCCAAAGCTATACTCAGTAGAGGAACAATGGTCACAATAAACAGGAAGGCAGTCCTCAGGACCAGGAGACACCCCCCCACCCCCCCCCATCCTCAGCAAATTTCCTCCTTCATAATGAGCATGAAGTTTATGGTGTGGGATACACCTCTTAGCCAACTTCTGGCTGGCTAACACCATCTCTTAGCATTCAGCTGTTCCTGCTAACAGCCTGCATGCTATTGCTGACCTGTGATTCTGTCCCAGCAAACCCATGGCACACCCTTAATCCTGAATGATGGGTTGGATAGCAACAAATAATCTCTGTTCCACCATCTTTTTCAGCTGCATCTGGTCAGTCAGGTGTTTATTCTCCATGTATTAATGATGTATGATATTTAGGAGATCATGACATTCATATTCTTAAAAATAATTTATTAAGCATTACAAAATCTCAAATCTTGTTAAAGCCTTGAGTGTCTCAAGCCCTGTGAGTTGAAGCCAGTTCCAGTCAAGCTCCTGTCAAGAATTTCAACCCATTAGGACCTGCTAGAAAGAGTCCAGCAGAGAGCCATGAGGATGACTGTGGGACTTGAGCCTCACCCCTAAGAAGAGAGAGACTGAGAGACCTGAGGCTGTTTAGTCTGGAGAAGAGAACACTGAGGGTAGATCATCAGTCTCATCAATGTCTATCAGTATCTGAGGGGTGGGTGTCAAGTGGATGGGGCCAACCTCTTTTTGGTGGTCAGCAGCAATAAGCCAAGGAGCAGTGGCTACAAACTGGAACATAGAAGGTTTCACCTCCACATGCGGCGAACCTTCTTTACAGCGAGGGTGACAGAGCACTGGCACAGGCTGCCCAGAGAGGTTGTGGAGTCTCCTTCTCTGGTGAGATTCAAAACCCAACCTGGATTCATTCCTGTGTGAACTACTGTAGGGGATCCTGTCTTGGCAGGAGGGTTGGACTTGATGATCTTTGGAGGTCCCTTCCAACCTCTAAGGTTCTGTGATTTTGTGATTGTGTGATTAGTTACCCACTAGCAGTCTTAGATATAAGCTCCTGTGTCAGTAATGACAGGAACCCTCAAACAGGGAGGAGTCAGAAAACTGAAAATTAAATTTTAAAAAGGTCTGCTGAATGGATTCTTGCTGAGTCTTTCCTTGCCTGGGAAAGACATATGTCAGCATTTCCAGAGAGGCCTGCAGCACTGGGGCATCTTCTAAGCACAGCTAGCTTGTGATCCACCCAGCTTTGCTTTAAACTGTGACTCTGCCACAACATTATAGAAGCACTTTCAGACACTGGAGGGAGCTGAAAGGCTACTGAACCAGTTTAGAATAATCTGATTTAAACTTGTTTATTGGTGTAAGACAGCATTTTTGCTTAGTCACTCTTGAATGCACAACAACAATAAAAACAAACAAAAGAACCAAACCAAAACACACACACACCCCCCAAAAAAGCCAAAGAGGTTTTGTTTGCTATCTGTTTACTAAGAGAAAAGCTAAATAGAGCTTATCTTTAAAAAAATATAATCAGGAAAATAGCTATGTCTGTGGAAAACCAACTTGTCAGACATTATCTATAAAGTAAGGATAATTTGATAAAGGAGAGCAAGTATTTATTTTATTCTTGTCTCAGTTAAACAGTTCTTCCAGGAGAAGACACCTGTGGCAGATAAAGCATGGGCAGTACTGGCCACTCAATGCTGGCAGGCCGTGTGGGTTTTACAGCTCAGGAGCTATGAGTGCCAGCCCTGTAATCAGTCCAAACAAATTTCATCTGAGAGGATAAATTAAACAACCCCCACACATGTTTCATAAGTGAGGCATTAATATTTGAAGCTAGATCAAGCATTTGTCTTGACCCTACTTCAGCTCTCTTCAGCAAACACAATATATAAAGGAACCAAAAGATTCTGAGAGCCCTTTCTTCTTACTTCTACACAAATGACAGCTGTCTACCTGGTAGACTGCCTGGCTGTGCAGCAAGAACACAATTGCCTCTGAACAGACATTTCTTTGGGGGACACAAGACATCAGACTGATGTGGGACTGGAGTGTCTTGTATGTTTGGAGAAAAAGCACTGTCAGTGATGTAGCAGGGAATGACACTCCAAGAAGGAGAGAGAGAAACAAGCCACCTCAGTATCCTTTGTTGTACCTCAATGGCTGTGAATTCTTCAAACTGAATGGTCACACTGAAAGTAAATTGGTAATTACTGGACCTAAGTTCCTGCTCTTGACTTTAAACAAGTGCAGATTAGTCACTTGATTAATAACTCAAAGTAAACAGAGCAGAGTGTGCACACCTTTGCAGGAAAGGAGAGGAATATTCCTCTGAACAGAGACTTACAAAAAGTCTAAATCCTACTTTGACACACGAAGCACTTTCACACACGATACACCACATGCTTTTTTCTGGGATTTGTAACAAACCACCATATTTTACTAATTCCTAATGCCCTGCTTGTCTCACCTGCCACATCCTATTCACTGCTTCCAGTGAATCTTTCCAGGGGAAAGGAATATAGCCTAGTAAATGCAGCGATTCTCTGACGAAACCAAAATGCTGTAGTTTAGGAAAGCTTTTATGCTCCTTTAATTCCACCTCATATCTTTTTGTCCATATCCTGCTCCCTCTACGTGATCGCATTTCACAGTGGAGACTTGGTAACTATTAGTTAGGGATCAATTAAAGTATCAGAGGAAGAAAGAAAGAAAGAAAGAAAAAAAAAAAGCCGTACTTACTTTGCAAGGCTATAATCCTGGTAAAGGAGCCAATGAAATGGATACAGCAGGGAGAAGTAGCTAGCCCTGGTGAAGCCTTGCTGAGCAGAAGCCTCTGTTAGCTTGCCTGCTTGCCTTAATTTGTGCACACACACACTCCAAACACTCCCTCTCACTCTCGCTTTCTTTTTTTTTTTTTTTTTCCCTCCCTTAATCATTCTTAGTGGCAACTCCTACACTGGAGGAGAAAATGATTCACACCAGAGTTGTCTTTGCCTGCCCAGCTACTGATGACAACAAGCTCTGGCAGGAAAGAGCAGCCTTTGTGCACTGCCTGCGGCAAGTGCCGTACAAAAGGCACTAGGCAAGAATGAACGAAGACGGTGAGGATGAGACTGTGGCAGCAGATGAGCAATTAAAAGACCTTCTGAGCAAAACCAATACTCCAAGTTACATTCGAGTTGCTGCTATTTGCAGAAAAATTGTAATTGTGAAAAAGACACCCAGGGAGACAACCAAAATGTGTAGGGAGTGGATGGCTGCAGGCTTTGCATCTGTACGTGCATTAATACAGTGTCTTAACCCTGTCTTTGTAATGGGCATATGTGTGTATTTGGTTGCCCTGAAAGCCCAAAGCCAGACTGGAGTTAACACTCCAGGAAAAATAGCTGTCGTCCTTGTTGCCTTAAAGCAAGAGCTTCCTCCCATAGCCAGACAGGTCCTCTGCAAGGAAAGAATGGGAACACAAAGTCCCATTCCTTCAGGACAAGGGGCAGTGGGTGGGAGTTGAGGCATAGGGAGTTCCGTGGAAACATGAGGAGGATTTTTTTCACTATGAGCGTGACAACACTGGAACAAGCTGCCCAAGGGCATTGCGAAGTCTCCCTCTCTGCAGATATTCAAAACCTGCCTAGACGTGTTCCTGTGTGATCTTGTATAGATGATCCTGATCTGCAGGGGGGTTGGACTGGATGATCCCTTCCAGCCCCTGACATTCTGTCATTCTGTGATTCACCTCCAGGATGCCTAGTGCTGGGTTCATGTCATACAGTCCACATTACTACTGAAATATATACCAGGACGAGAGAAGTGAGAGAGAGGTGATGGTGCAGCCCACAAAGGTCTGTTTATATTTGAAAGATGTACATTTAGTTCTTAGCAAGGAAGAGATGGCCTATCCCTGCTCCATAGACTGGATGATCCCTTCCAGCCCCTGATCTGCAGCAGGGAACACCAGCAAGTACTTCCTGGAAAGCCATGGCTATGCTTCAGTCCCCGTGAAGAAATGGTGGGTGACACCACAGGCACAGCTCAAGCTCACACTTCAATAACCCCAGGTGGCCCTGCATACTTTTAGGCTACAAAAGGTAAATGTTAGGCAATTGCATTCAGATTTGCAGTGCTGGCATGCTCCGCTGCCCAAATGAAAGGGCTAGGAAACCAAAGGATTTGTTTTCACCACTGACACAGTGCCTCCATGGTGACAGTGGGAATTGGGAAGCTGTTATCTCTGTCTGAAATGACACGATCCTGTGTTGCTTTGAGCGTAAATAATGCCACGGTGTCCTGATTAGGTCCTACCCACGCTTCCTTCAAAAAGCCTCCTAAACTTCTATTACCCAAAGGAAGTTGCATTTTACTTACTGCTGTGATGCAGATGGGATTCACCTTCCAGCATTTTTTTTGTTTGTTTGTTATGCTGTGCCATCAGTCAGTTCATAACAAAGACAAGGAGTGGATATGTTTAAATATCAAAATAATATACAGGCCAGCTGGCTAAACTGTGACACCTGGACCATCATTCTATGTATCTAATTATGCCCTCTGTTATGAAAATCCACAATAATGTTGGCTGCCAGACTCTTCTCACAGATCTGCAGGTAATCTAAACCCAAACATTGTCATTTCTGCAGGAGTAAACTTTCCTTCAGACCCAGGTCTACCAAGTAGGTTCACTATAAAGTGACTCAGGAGCTTCTGGATAAGCTGCAGGGACGTGGTCAGCAGAGAGACTGCGTTAACAGAGACAGCACAACTCACCAGATCCATTTCCTTGCAAGTGGTACATGGGAAATAGAGATGTAACTAGGTACACCAGTTTCTTTTAAAGGCTGGACAATGGAAACAAAGAAAGGACTCTACATTGCCAAGATAGTGGTGTTTAAACATCACTTACCCTCCACTAGATTGAGGTCTATCACTCCACAGCTGTACAGACTCCTTCAACCCAGCCTAGTTACTGCTGAGAAATTGTTTCTGCTCACGGTGCCATGAAACTAATAATCATTGCTGTAATTGTGACGATTCACATGAAGGGGTCCACACTGGGACTGCTAACTGAGTAGCTAGGAGGGCAGCCCTGTTTCTTCCAAGAATGTGTATTTTGGTCTTGTTTGCTGTCAGAGGTAATGTTAAAGTAACGGTGAATTCCCAATAGCTTCTCATTCTTATTTATGAGAATTCCTGACATATGACTGAGTCTTACTTATCAACCAGGAAGATGTGAAAAAACAGAAGATGCTAACTTGAAAAGCAGAATGTGCTTAACCTAAGGTAGTTGAGAAGAAGTTGCAAGAGAGAAGTGGAGCAACTCTCACTCTCTCAGTCTGACTAAATGCCAACTACTTGCATCAGCTTCCCAAGCTCCTGCATTTGCCTTTCACTAAATTACTACTATTGTTCAATTTGATCTCGGAGGATTTTCAACACACACCTATTACACCTGTATTTCTGTCAGGTATAATAGAACTAGTAACAGGATTTTTGCTTATCAAAAACCATCAAAACTTTTTTTATGTCCTCTGTGAGCTGGACATTTCCTACTGTGGTATTATCTCAGAAAATAAGGTCAAGATACTGGGTGTGTGACATGGAACACTTCGAATATTAAAGTCTGAAGCCTTGTAACACTGACAAGTTGCAATCTACTGATAAAGCAACAACTGAGATCTCGGCCTCACTCTCCCAGGTCTTCAACAGCTCCACATAAAACACAAACTAAGATGCTGCTGCATGCTAGGATCCAGCAGTTGCAAATGCTTGTCCTCACCTATGAAGCAGCAAGCCAGACACGCTTGGTTGCCAAAGGGATGCAACCAGCCGGGTGACTCTCCTGTTACTCAGCCTGCTTTCGGCCCTTGCTCCCATCGGCTCTCCCTGCCACTCCCTCCTGAACACCTCCGAGTGCTTGTTCCTACATGCTGCTGAATTGGAAAGGAAAACAGCCTTCTCTCTGCTCGTTGAAAAAGCTCATTTGGGGGAAGGGAATAACCCTGCTGCTCAAAACAGCATCGACAACTAATTCAACTATTTCCAAGCCTCAAATCCACTGCAGTATTTTCTTTTTTTTTTTTTCTTCTCCCAAACTCAGTAATGTTCATGTTATGCCTGATTGCAATTAGTGCTGTCATGTTTTGGGGACCACATGGGAAATCATCTACAAGTGGGCCTGAATAACAAGTGGAACAAACTGGTGCATTCTTTCTACACTGCCAGTCATGAAAGCTCTTCTAATTGAGTTACAGCTTTCATGATAAGCTTTGGATCTCGCAAGGGAGCCAATGACAGGAAGTAATTCATACACTTTTATTTTGATTCAGTGACCTCCAATTTTAACACAAGTATTCAAAGGGTAAGACTGTGGTGCCTGTTAACAGGTATACACCAGAACTTTTCATATTCCTCACATAGGATGGGTCTAGATTACTATTTAGCAGAAGAATTACCATTTAGAGTAAGCCATAGGCAAAATATTTTTCAAGTTCATAAGAAATGCTAGCACAAAGCAGATAGTTATGAACCACGAGTTAATCTGAAATAAAAGCAGCACAATAATAAAGTGCTATTGTATGGGTCCATTGAGAAGATACAACCTGAAGAGTAAGAAGCTCCCTCCTTTTTTTCTTTCCTCCCAAAGTGTTTGCACTGATAGGCATAAAGGATAGTGTCACATAGCAACACACTGATTCAAGGTGTGTAGTAGCAATACAGTTTTCTTCAGACGTGTCTGCTGACATAGAAGTATTACTCACCAGTGATTACTTCTAATAACAGACAGGAAATTAATTCTCTTACTTAACATGTACTGACTTTTGGGTTTTTTAATGACACTGTTCCTGACTGGGGTATACATTGCATTGGAAAAAAAAAATCAGTAGGCAACCAAACAACTGGCAGCTCTCGGTGAAAACAAAGCCTGTAATTNTCTGGCCTGCCTGATCTAGTAGGGTGTCCCTGCCCATGGCAGGGGGATGGAACTAGATGATCCTTGTGGTCCATTCCAACCTTGACTGATTCTATGATTCAAATGCAAAATTAATAATCCCATGTGCTGGAATCAGGTTCTTGAGGATTTTCCTTAAAGGCATTGCTCCCAACACTTAGCACCTGGCATAATATTTGGTGTAATACAAATACATCACCTTAAGAGGTAGATTTGACTGACTGGTTGGAAGAGCCTGTGAAAATAGCCTCACAATATGACTAGGAAGTCAAAATACAAGGGGAAATCAATAGGTGTAAGAGAGCCAAACCCCCCTTATGTGTTATTTTGAAACTTTCTCTTTTTCCCACTGTACAAAGGCTGAGATTCTGTGAAACAAAAGCAGAGAGGCAATGCTTTGCTTTGGATTGCTTTGGATTGAATATTTCTCAGTAAAGCATCTGTGATCCCTTCCTTCCAGGAAGAAAAAGTGTGGTGCTTTGGCCCAGGTCCCCTTAAGAAGGCCATGGAGTTCTCCAGAAGGACCAGACTCAATAGGAACTATGACTCGAAATCACCTGCCTTGCATTTGTCCCAGAAAAAATGCAGGCACATTCATATTTGTCATGTTTCCTCAGTAATTTTTTCCCCGTTTTGTGATACTTTCAAATCTTTGAAAGGTCATTCCCTACTATAGCTCAGTGAATGGATCCACCTTACTGAAACCCCCTTACCAAGGTAGCACTGATGGTGCTTCCTCTACACATCCACAATATATTGTGCTTGAATTGTAGAACTGTGGAGGACCTCAACTGGTGAATTATTGGCATCATAACAATCTATCAGTAAGCTTCTAATTGAGCATAGGAGCAGTGTTAGAATTCTGTCTTCCTTTATCTAGCAAAATACCATCTATATGGGGATAGGATTGCTCCTAGATAAATGTGGCAACTCTAAAGGGAGGAGCACACATTGACATGAGGCAACTTAGTAGAAGTACCTTTCCCAAGAGGAGTCAAAGGAGCAGGTAGTCCTCTCCCTCAGACACAAAAGTAGTTTTAACTCAGAACTTCACCAGTTTCTGGAAGGGATTACATGACCTTCTGTGCCCACCATAGCAGACCTGGACTTTGACACAGAGCTTCCCTTCCAGCTCTTGGTATCTAATAGTCCCTAAAATGTCTCATCACATACAGAGAAAAGGAGCATGAGAGTTGCGGTTGTTTTATTTTCCCTCTTCTTTTTATCCATTGTCATCAGTGAGTCACTTTATTCTGTAACCCAAATAGTTATTTGTCTGAGTGATTAATGCAGACAAAGGCCCACACTTTCCCAGAGTTGCTTACTGCAGTTTCATAACCTGGATATATGCATATTAAAGGAAAACAGAACCAATATTTGCTGAAGACTTCACTGGAAATGGGTGTTCATAGGCCGAATTCTCTCCTGTTCTGTGTTTTCAGTAGAGGACAGAGAGAAAGCTTTTATTTATCCCTGAACATAGCTAAAATGAGGCATGAACATGTTAATGTTTGCTTCTCCAGTTGGTCTTTAGCAAATCTGTTAAAGGCAATCAAATCGGTGTGCATTCTTAGCCACTACTTGAAGGAACACAGTCTCCACATTGTCTGTATGATCAGTAAATGAGAGAAGTTACACCTGCAAACCTATCTTGACTTCCAGATGTAAAATTTACAATTAATGGTCCAAAACCTCAGCTAATGTAAACTAATTGGTGCCCATAAAAGCAACTGTTCCCATATGCAGCAGTCGATCAGCTCATATCACCACTAACCCAGGAATGCTAGATTTGCATCACAGAACANCCATTGGCTCTCCTGGCTACCTGGGCACACTGCTGGCTCATGTTCAGCCTAGTATCTACCAGCATCCCCAGGTCCCTTTCTGCCTGGCTGCTCTCCAACCACTCTGTTCCCAGCCTGTAGCACTGCTTGGGGTTGTTGTGCCCAAAGTGTAGAACTCTGCACTTAGCCTTGTTACATCTCATCCCATTGGCCTCTGCCCACCATCCCACCTGCCAAGGTCCCTCTGCAGAGGTCTCCTAGCCTCCAGCAGATCCACACCTGCTCCTAACTTCATGTCATCTGCAAGCTTACAGATGATGGACTCAATCCCCTGGTCCAGATCATCAATAAAGATATTGAACAGGATTAGCTCATAATAGGAAAAGTATAAAAAAGTTTTAAATTGTAAAGAATTATTCTATATTTTACAAAACAAAGTTTTAGGAGTTGATAACAGAATGCTTCCTTTTCACCTTTTCAGTTACATTTACCCAGATGACAGGTCATTGTCTTCAGTCCTTCTGAGATCTAATGGTCCCATTAAACCCTATGGGGAAATTTCATGCATATACCAGGAAATGAAAACTTATTATCACAATAGCATTAACATTTATATAAAATGAGTAGGGTGTAAAGATGTAATTAGGTCTGTAGAAACTTGTGGTAGTATAAATACTCAGCCATCTGGTTGGATGAGGTCAAGATTCAAAGCCCACTGTGAAGGTGGCTGGTGACTGTGAAGGTGGGGTTTATGTAAAACAAAGCAACAAACTTGTTAGAATTGTATTGACATGTGTGAAGAAAGTGTTGTACATGTGGAAGGATTATAGACAGTTTATGGCAGAATAATAACCTGTTTCAAAGAGCTTCCTGCTTAAGATGAAAATTATTCTCCCAGGAGTAGCTTGGCTGAAGAGAAAGTTAAAGGACTTATCTATCCAGTTTCTGCTCCTTTCCATACAAGACCTAATTAAAAGACTTAGGGATTAATAAAGAGGGATCTGAGAGGGAAATGCTAGACCAGAAATCTAGTGCAGACTAGACTGCAGTAGCTGCACAGCCTGCTACTCCTAGTATGGTTGATTGCCTTTAGTAGTTGTGAGACTTCTTGTGCTGCCCTGAGTTTTCATAAGTGAGAGGTGCAGCAGCATCTCACCGGTGCTCATCCTCTTGTACACTACCATTGTGTCTTCCATACTGTGGAAAGAGATAATGTAGTAATTGGAAGACACCTTGGATGACATCCTCCCATCATAGGAGCATAGGATGTTAGGGGTTGGCAGGGACCCCTGGAGATCATCAAGTCCAACTCCCCTGCCAGAGTAGGACCATATAATCTAGTGCAGGTCACACAGAAATGCATCCGGATGGGTCTTGAAAGTCTCCAGAGAAGGAGATTCCACAATCTCTCTGGGGGACTCGTTCCAGTGCTCCATGACCCTTACAGTAAAGTTTTTCCTCATGAACTATGTGTTCTTCTGCATTTAAGGTCTTCTGCAGCTTTGAAGCAGAGGGTATGGTCAGACACTTCTTAAAATACCATTTTGAAGAAAATGACAAGACAAACCACTATTCAGAAGGAAAACTATTTGAAGGAGCTGCACTGTGTCTAGCCTCGGACCAGTTCTCTTCCCCTTCATCTCCTTATTCATTCGGGCTGCAAGTCATTCAGTAGTGTTGTAAACACTGCTCTCTACAGTCACAAAAGCAAAATACCACTTTGAAGTTAGCTCGAGAACAGTCTGCTGGGACTATCAAAGGTAGCACATCATTTAAAAAACTTACTGTCCTGGTAGGCATAAATCCTGCCAGGCTGGTTTAAACCCGTGCTCAATCCTCCTTTTGTTCAGGGTCCGGAAGTTGAGTAGATTGGGTTAAGCTGAGCAAGGTGCAGCCCCTCAGTGTGCATGTGTGCTTGCACGAGGCACGAAGCTTTGAAGGCATTGGGCAGTACAGGAATGCTAAATGCCTATTGGCCAGTTTCTCTTTCAAATTGGTCTATTTAAGGGGGATGATTTAGAAGCCATCTCTCTCCCTTGCCACACAGCAGCCTTTCCTGCACAAGATCACCGAAGCAGCGCTCGTTAGTGGCTCGTTACCTGGGAATTGCCGTGGCCACGTGTTTGCAGCGTACACTGGCTCTGCAGCTCTCTCTCCTCCCCTCCTCTGCCGAAAATACTTTGTATTTTTACCGCGGGATCATTTGCCGTGAGTTTGGNTTGAAATGGAACAGGTGAAATGTTCATCTTTGACACAGAATGCCAACAAGAGTGCCCCTATCTGGTAAGTTCATGATGAGGAAGGCCTGAGAAACCCCAGACTTAGACTGCATGGGTCAAGTAAAGCTCTGAAAGTAAAGCTATGAAAAATACTGTTTCAGCTAAGAATCATAGAATTGTCAGGGCTGGAAGGGACCTCAAGGATCATCCAGTTCCAACCCCCCTGCTGAGGGCAGGGACACCTCACACTAGATCAGGTTGTTCAGAGCCCCATCCAGCCTGTCTTTAAAGACCTCCAGGGATGGGGCTTCCACCACTTGCATGGGCAACCTGTTCCAGTGTCTCACCACCCCCATGGTGAAGAACTTCTTCCTAATATCCAATCTGAATCTACCCACTGCTAGTTTTGCTCCATTCCCCCTAGGCCTATCACTACCTGACACCCTAAAAAGTCCCTCCCCAGCTTTCTTGTAGGCCCCCTTCAGATACTGAAGTGCCATAATAAGGTCTTCTTGGAGCCTTCTCTTCTCCAGACTGAACAGCCCCAACTCTCTCAATCAGTCTTCATAGGAGAGGTGCTCCAGCCCTCTGATCACCCTTGCGGTCCTTCTCTGGACACATTCCAGCATGACCAGATCTTTCCTGTAATAGGGGCTCCAGAACCAGACACAGTCCTCCACGTGGCGTCTCACCAGAGTAGAGTAGAGTAGAGAGGGAGAATCACCTCCCTTGACCTGCTAGCCACACTTCTCTTGATGCAGCCTAAACACCTAAGAAAACCTAAGAAGAAAAAAAAAAAATTATTCCTGAGTAACGTCTAGCTACTTCTCAGCTGCCACAGTGGAGGAAAACTGCAGATATGAGGCCTGGCTGTGCTGTAGTCTTGATTTGTGTATTGATGTATCCATCTATTCTTTGCCTGAGGTGTTCATGCAACATTCAGTGTAGACCCCTTTCTTCCATACCAAGAGATGGTGGCAGGAAGAGTTCTCCATGGCAGCTTACTCAGCCTTAAGAAACACAGGAGACCATGCATGCCTGCTCCACTCATAGCCATGTGAGTAACATGGGGTTGTTGTGGCCCATGTGCAGAACCCACACTTGGTCCTATTGAAGCCCATATGATTGGCCTCAGCCCATTGATCCAGGCTGTCCAGGTCCCTCTGAAGAGCCTTCCTACCCTCCAGCATCAACACTCCCACCTATCTTAGTGTCATCTGCAAATTTACTGACAGTACTCTCAATCTTCTTGTCAAGATCATTGATATTAAACAGGAGCGGCCCCAGCACTGAGCCCTAGGGCACACCACTAGTGACCAGTCACCAGCTGGATTTAACCCTGTTGACTACCACTCTGTGCCCAGTCACCCAGCCAGTGTTTGACCCAGCAGAGTGTACACCTGTCCAGGCCTGGGGCAGGCTTTTTTTCTTCATAAGGATACTGTAGGAAGCAGTATCAGGAGTTTACTGAATTCCAGGTAAACAACATCCACAGCCTTTTCTACATCCACTAAGCAGGCCACCTTGTTGTAGGAGGTCAGGTTTGTCAAGCAGAACCTGCCCTTCATGAACCCATGCTGACTGTGGCTGATCACCTGGTTGTCTTGCACATGCTGTGTAATGGCATAATGGCACTCAGGATGATCTGCTCCATGATTTTCCCTAGCACTGAGGTCAGACTGATAGTGCTGTCATTCCCCAGATCCTCCTTCTGGCCCTTCCTGTAGATAGGCATCATGTTTGCCAGTCTTCACTCAGCTGGGACCTCACCACTTAACCAGGACTGCTGGTAAATGTTGGAAAGCAGTTCAGTGAGCACTTCTGCCAGCTCCCTTGGTACCCTTGGGCGTGTGCTATCCACCCCACAGACATGTGTGTCTAAGTGGTGCAGCAGGTTGCTGACCATCTCCTCTTGGATTAGGGGGGGCTTCATTCTGCTTCCCATCCCTATCTTCCAGCTCAGGAGAGTGGTACCCAGAGAAAACCTGGTCCCACCACTACAGACTGAGGCAAAGAAACTTGAGCAAGAGATTACCACAACCTTCTCAGGTAAAGGGGTGACTGTGAATGTCCCTTTTACCCCCCAGAACAGGCAGCCTACTGACAGTATTGAATAGGTTCAGTGAACTATTTTATTACAAAATTAAATGAAAAAGTGACACTAAAATTATTAAACTTGCATGGAGGTAGTCAGAAGAAGAGAGTGGAGTGGAGTATTAATCTAGTGGAGTTTCCCAGATATTCCTGTTTCTGCCCTAAGTGAGTTACAGGAACACAGGGAAGGATATGGCACTAATTTGGCATATGTTGATAAATCTGTACAGCAAAGTGACTTTATAGTAAACTGCTTTGTTGTTTGTAACATGTTCCAAGTTACTTCATCATACACTTATTATCTAAGTTTTTTATTACTCACAGGTGAGTAACACTGCACAGCTCATGGCTGTCTCTGAATTGATTGTGAACTAGTTGTGTGCAACGCTTGCATCAGGTTATGTAGAAGACAATGCCACTGAGCGCAACTAAAACTTGGCAGATGGTAGAACAGATGCGTAAGAAAATTCCTTAAACTTAGCGTGAGAAGTAGAAGAAATTATTTCACCCCAAACCTTAGCAACGACCTCAACCTTAGCAACCCAACCAACAGCTCCGTGTTCCGCCGCTCGAGGGAGCTGTGGAACAGGTACGCATGCGTACATCTCTCGCGGCGGCGGGGCGGGACTCCTCGGCGGAGAGCAGGGCAGGGGTGGGGTGCAGAGGACGAGGCGGTGCGCAGGGCAAGGGGTGGGACACAGGGAGCGAGATGGGCACCAGACAGAGGGCGGTGCGGACACTGGGCAGGGGGTGGGGCGCACGGTACTGATGTGAGACGAGACGGATGGGGCGGTGCCCGGAAGCGGGTTGATTGGTGTTAGGGGTGCGGAAGTGACTGCTTGAGGCCCGAGTTTCGGTTCTGTGGGTGGCAGGCTGAGGGGGAGCAGGGGAGCTCCATCGCCGGCAGCTGCCGGCTTCCGCCTTCTCCTGCAGTTCTTCCCGTCCTCCGCTGCTCTGCTATGGCGGGCAACAGCGACAACCTGCAGGTAGAGAGACGCTGACCCTTCCCGGGGCGGGGAGGGCTCGGCAGGTGGCGGACGGGTGGGAACGGGCAGGGCAGAATAGAGTTGGGGCTGCTTCCGCCGCCTGGCTGTCCGCGAAGTGTCCTGGGCCGGGCAGGGCGACAAGGACCGAGGACACCAGTGGCACGGACACAGGCTACCTTTGCAGGCAGGCGGTTCCGGAAGCGGCTGTGGAGGGGAGGCAGCTCGGGGCTGAGAAGTACCGGGCCATAGGTTAATATCCTCGTCGGCACTGGCCGCTGGCTCGGGAGTTGAGGCCCTGGGAAGGGAACGGGGACGGGGAGCTGCCGGACAGGTGGTCGCATCAGCCTTGTCAGACGTTGGAGCAGCGGGGCCTGGTGACCACTGCCGCCTCTTGTGGTCTAGTGCGCAGCTTGTCTTCGGCTCCTAAGACTGTTGACAGTAGGAAGACTTTGCCTGCTCGTCCCTGGTTTTCTTTTGCGTTAAGCTTCCGTTGGAGGTGTATAACCTGTTCTGCAGTTGGTTGGCAAAACAGACACAGAAATTACCTGCTTTAAAAAGAATCGTTTTGTTCTTCAGTTTTTTTTTAACCGAAATCACTTCTGTAAGCTCGTTCCAGCCATGTAACGATTACGCTGGCAAAGCCAGGGGAGATAGCGCAGAGCCTGAAAGGAGCAGGAGCAGAATGAGAACTTTGTATGCTGACATTCTTTCTGAGGATGATTTTTATTAAGCTTGCAAACCAAAGGATGATAAACACAGTTTGTGCCTCATGGGTAGCCAGAGCTTGTTGTTCATACAACTTCATAATAAGTGGTTTCCTGTTTGATAGCAGTGTTCTTCATCACAGTTACAGGCTGATGGAACGAAGTACTAGAGAATCTAATACCCAAATAGAATGAGAGATTTTGCTCTTCAAGGCTACTCTCTGCTAGCTTTTGTTTATCTGAACGCTTATCTGAGAATTTGGATAGTGGCAAGAATATCTGTGTTGGAATGTTTGATGAGAACTTCTTGATGCCATTGAAGCACTGCACCTTGCTTCCTGACATTACCGCAAGCATCTTGAGCATACTGACAGTGCTTAGGAAAATAAATTGACTGAATGTGGAAAAATACGTGTGGGGTCACAAAATAACTTAATTAGTGTTAGCATCTGTTAGTTGACTGCCTAACACACTGCCTTTTTTAAACTGAAGTGACCTAGTCATTCAGGCTGATAGTTTTAATTGTCCGGAAGTGGTATAGGCATTCCAAGGAGCAAAATGTAATAAAAAGGTAGTAAGTGCTTAAGAGCAAAGGAATAACAATGGTACCAACAAATCCACGGGTCAGTGTGTGCAGTACACTGGCTTAGATAACAGTTTTATTTGAAACTGGCTCAACAAATAAATAAAAAATTAATCTCTAACTCACAGAATCACAGAATTGTCAGGGTTGGAAAGGAACTGCCATGGGTAGGAACACCTCACACTAGATCAGGTTACCCAGAACCACATCCAGCCTGGCCTTAAAAACATCCAGGGATGGGGTCTCCACCACCTCCTTAGGCAACCTGTTCCAGTGTCTCACCACCCTCATGGTGAAGAACTTGTTTCCTAATGTGTAAATCTAAATCCTTCTTGCCTAGCTTGGATCCATTCCCCATAGTTCTATCACTACCTGACACCCTAAAAAGTCCCTCACCAGCTTCTTGTAGGCTCCCTTCAGGTACTGAAAGGCCACAATAAGGTCTTCTTGGTGCCTTCTCTTCTCCAAATGGAACAACCTCAACTCTTTTAGCTTGTCCTCAAAGGAGAGGTGCTCCAGCCCTCTGATCATCCTCCTAGAACATAACNAACCCCCTTTCAGCCTTAGCAGGCCCAGAAGCAGACTAAACTGCTGCCCCCACCTGACTATGCCCATCCATACCAGGCCTCAGTGCTTCCCTGCAAACCAGTGGCATAGCAAAAATTAGCTTGCCAGCCACAGCCAGGAGAAGGCTTCTCTCCCCCACAAACCAAGAGATAACAGCT
>WBNM01001177.1:0-20413 GCA_013399055.1 Ramphastos sulfuratus | reverse complement strand
CAGGCAACCAGCAACAGAACATGCAGATACAGTCTCAAACTGCTCCAGGGGTGGTATAGGCTTAATACTAGGAGAAAGTTCTTCACAGAGAGAGTGATTTGCCATTGGAATGCCCAGGGAGGTGGTGGAGTCGCCATCCCTGGAAGCGTTCAAGGAAAGACTGGATAAGGCACTTAGTTGATCGGATAGAGCTGGGTGATAGGTTGGATTGGATGATCTTAGAGGTCTCTTCCAACCTGGTTGATTCTATGATTCTTTTTATTACTGTAAAAATCAAGCATCAATCTTGTCTTCCATACAATTTTTTTTTTTATGAAGTAAAACCGTTTTTAGGAGAAGAGACTTCCTTTGTAGTACAGAGTAATTCTAGGTATTGTAAAGGAATACAATTTTCTTTCTACAATCATCTAACAAAGTACGTGTTTTGTCGACTTTACAGACGACCACTTGGAATTACTTTTTCCTCTTGAGACTAGTCAGCAGTTATCCTCAAACCAGCACAATGTGCCAGTACATCCAGCTACAAAGAAGCAGGGCCTCGCCCACATCCCTGTCCCTTCCATCCCCTCTAGTGGTATTACCCATTCACCTGTGCTGCTACAGAAGAACTGCCTACACCAACCGGCCCACAGAAATAGCAGCTCCCTGACTTCTGCAAGTCACCAGGAAACAGACACTGCCTGTGTGCTCCTTGTCTGGTTTGGTCTGCTAAGCACCTTTCAAGCAGAAGACAACTGAGATGCAGCTGCAGCACCACTCCTTCTAAAAACCTTAGGTAAATTTAACATTCACAGATCTAATGAACAGATTTTTCCTTTTAAATCAGGCATTATCTTTTCTGCATCCTAATATTAGAACTCCCATTTTTCTAAAGCTGTTCCAAATAACCACACCTGTGATCAAAGCTCCTGGCATAGCTACAATAGAAGCCAATATAATCACTATTAGCTTTATAATACTTACATAGCATATGCCCTTTTTTTAGAACTTGGTGAAACAATCCTCTGAGATGTTTAAAGGTACAACTTCATTATGCTATTTTATATTGTTATATATTCAAGTTAATTTCATAGCTTCACCTCATATACATAAAAAAGTTCAACTAATTGCTGCTTCTAGCTTTATTAGAATTTACTCAACACCACTATCTGAAATAACAAGGATAGCACTTCTGGAAGGTCAATTTTGTATTTTATAAAAACCAAGAGCCATCCACTATGCACCAGTTGAAAAGCAAAAGTAAAGATGTTAATATCAATAAAAAAAAAACTAAAAACTCACTCACTGTCTTCTGTGGGAAGGACCTGCAGGGAATAAATCCATTCTATTATATCATCTTTGTTCACCACATCTAAGGAATCCAACATATCCAGACCAGAGAGTGCGAAAAATGCAATTGTCAACCTAAAAGAAAAAGATAAGACTTACACTTCCCACCATAGATATCAAGGGGAAATTAACGAATGGTTTAAGAAACAGAAATATCTATGAATTCTCAGCCTTTGACAGTGCTGCAACACATACCCTAGCTCATAAAGCATGGAATTTATATACTTAACAAAATTAAGTTCTTTGTACTGTAAACATTTGTCTCCATAAGGCTTTTCATATAAGCCACTCTGTCTTTTATATAGTGATGGTATTTCAATTCAGACATTAACCTAAGGGCCTGCCTATCTGAAAAAAAAAAAAAAAAATCTACAAACATGGATTAATAACATACAGAGCATTATCTCTGTGATGATTTTTAATGAGACAATGCCCTAGATACACAGTAAGTGAAAGGTAATCCTCAAGTACAGTAAGCTGCCTTTCCTTGTGCCCCAAACCAAACCTGAGATAATTGGAAGTTAGATGCCAAACAGCAGGGCTTCCTTTGCAACCAGTGAAGGTATAGTCACAGGACACAGATTACTACCTAGAGATAATTATTTCTTGTCCTTTGGTATAAAGGAACCTAGATGACTTATTTAAAAATCTAAAATAAAGCACAGCAAATACATCTATCCAATACAAGATTGGAACAAGTAGGTAGCACATTGAATGTCTCTCTTCCAGATCCTTTTCTTCCATAAAGGTGTGCTCATACCTTAACTAACACCTTTTCCAAGGTTTTTGTTTTTATCTTAAACCACTGCAGTCACCTGGCTCACATCATGGCCCTTCAAGGAGCTGCATTACTTTCTCTGACACAGCACCAAATCAATGGCACTGAGTTAGCAAGACAGCTTGCGATGAGAGAAAATGTTAATATAATGGTATCTTGGAAGTTCTAACTCGGATTAAGATTAAGCGGATGTGTATTTTGCCACCCACACTTGCATCTGAGTATCACTCTAGAAATTCTTGTTCTCCTTTCACTAGATAAGATGATGGATTGTGAAAGAGCTGCAGAAACTGAGAGGTTTCTGACAGAACTCCCTGGAGGTGTGCAAGGCCAGGTTGGATGAGGCCTTGAGTGACCTGTACCAGTGGAAATTGTCCCTGTCTATGGCAGGGGGTTGGAACTAGATGCTCTTTGAGGCCCCTTCCAACCTTATCATTCTATGATTCTATGAAACTACATTTTATCCTCATGCTAAGGAAAGCCAGATGTCAATGGCCCCTTCAACTTCTGCTTCAAAACTATCATAATCTAGAATTACACAGCACGGGTGGTGCCCCCATCTTAGCTGAATAATGGTGGCTTGTTTGGCTGATGCTACTTCATTTTACACTGTTTTTTACTTTGAACCTCAGCTTCAGCGTTGCTTTTCATACTGCTCTTAGAAACAAAAGGTTTTAAACTATAACCTGCTTGGATATTGAACACTAATACTTCTCTCCACGTAGCATTAATATCCTTCAAAAACAGTAAATCAAATACAGAATAGCATAAAGCTCTATTACTTCAAGTATTTGTGGCAGAAAGACTAAACTTACTGTGTAACCATGGGATTCTAAAATATGCCTGTTTACTATTATTATTGCAAAGTTTATATTTAGAAAACAAACAAGTATGTTGCATACAACAACGTACCTTTATCATTCAGGAGTAATTTTTAGGCCACCTTTTTAAGCTCCAAGGGTTTTGCCACAGATGAGATTGGAAAAACTCAAAATCTGACTGGATATCCCACTATTTCAGGCAAAACCATTACATTTATAAAACCTAAGGAATTTACTATTCAGCTACAGTAAATTTCCTTGAAACAATGCGTATTTTAAGATTTTCAGGAATGCTATGTTTGACAATGTTTTACTCAAACACTATGAAAATGCATTTAAGTAGTTATCTACTTCTAAGGAGGCACAAACAACATGTCAACCTCAGCTTTAGAAACTGCTTTAAGTTAGCTCAAAAACAAGACTGTATCTCATCTATACTTAAAAATACATGTATTCGATAAATGAGTGTACAAAGTTTAACAACATAGTCACGTTTCAGTTTACATAGAGTTGATTTACTGTATTAATAGTATCAACATGACTAAGAAACAGCTTATACAGTGGCGTGGTGGAGTTCACATTAAGACACGCATCTGGCACCACTTGACATAGGCCCTGATACAGCCAAATATATGTTGCATCTTTACTCCACATACTATCCTGCCTTACTAAAATAAGCACGTCTTCTAAAACTAACAAAGACAAGTCTTAGCAGTATCTTAGCTGATGCTTAAAGTATAAGAAGTTTACATACCATGATTTCTACAATGGGGAATTGTGGTAAAGTAATAGAAAAGTGGCCGAGAAGATTGTAACATACTCAAGTGACTTGCTGCTGAGTCTTCAAACCACACATACTCATCATTAGTCTTATGTACTTAGCATGTAAAGCATCTGTCTTTAGGTAACACAGGCCTGTTACAGGCCCTGCTGGAAAAGCAAAGTGCAAAACAATGCCTGCAGAAATCTCTGATATACGAGTGAAAGCAGCAGATTCAGTCTCCATCTCTAGCATGGACCAAGCTCTGCAGTGCCTATCTCCCTGTTTGCATGCCTCTGCCCACATGCTGCTTCAGAAATTCTTCAGATCATGAGATAAGAATAATAAACTTAGTTTTCACATTTCAGCTGTAGTTATGTGATTGTTCCTGCATCCTGACTGTGTTGGCTCATACAACTGCCCTTTGTAAGATAAGCCCAAAGCTTGGCATCACTGTCACTGTATCTCTTCCTCATGCCTTCTACCATCTGAGTTATTGTGTGTATGTTAGTTTAAGACGACATGCATCAACTGAAATACATGTTACCTGATCTACTGAAAGCTTACTAAAAGGTATGATTTCTCTCAAGCTCCCCTCCAAGACAAGTAATAACATTTCTGATGACAGGTTCAGGGGTCTCATTTAGGCATTGACAAAGACTGTAGTTTCTCAGTAGAACTCACAAAGCAGTTTAAATCACTCATTCGAGAAACTGAGTAAGTGTGCTACAAAGAACACCGTGAAGTACCATAATATGGAAGACTTTCAGAGACTAGGAGAGCTGCGTTCTCCCAGTATGTATGAAACACTATCAAAACCAACTGTTGCTGATGCTGCACACAGTAACTAGAGACAAAACTAATTATGACAGCTCTGAGCCAATAATGTAAGAATGTAAAATAAAAGTTCTTTTTTGTTCTACCAAATTTGGTAAACTTATTTGACAAACTACAGTTCAAGTTAGAATTGGCCCACACTGTGTGGAGAATTTCACCCTCTACTACTCTGCCTGATGACAACAAATAGTTGTTTCTGCTGTGGTGCAGCGAGCCAAAACCAACTCACTGACAAAGAATACTTTAATTTTTTTAAATATAAAGTCTCTTTAGATGAGAAAGCTCAACTGAATTAATCCACCAAAGAACCACACAAATTCAGGAACAAGGGAAGTCAGAGTATCAGAGTAATAGCATTTATTTCTAAAACAGCTCTGGAAGCTTACTGAACTCAGTAATCTGGAACTTCTGAAAAAGGCAAACTTACTACCGTCAAGCTCGAACTGGGAATGATGCATTTATAGTTCAATCCCCTGCTTAGAATAGTAACACATATACAAACATCTGCAGAACACTGCTCTTAAAACCCATACAAGAAAAAAAAAAAAAAAAAAAACACCTCTGGCAGAGTAAAAATTTCATGACTTTGAAAAATGCATTAATTTTGATGACCATGATTTTTATTTTAATTAGAGGCTTAGCCTGTCCTCATTAGCCAAAACTTAACACATCCTGAAACAAGTTCCAAACTGACAATTCTGACTTTCAGAAGTACTTTCTGAGTGCTGCACAAGCATTACATATAATATACTCTGCAAATAGTGCAATGGGAATGCTGTGATCAGATTTCCTCTCCTCCAGAATGAACCTCGTGTTGTCACTCTTTGTCAAGTCAGTGTGGCTAAGGTGAAACATTTGTGTTATGACTCTGTAACCTTAAGGTCCATAAAGAGTATAGCACACCTAGACTTCCTCTTGCCATCATTTAAAATAACTAACAAAGTACACTAAAACACCAACTAACTCTTAAGGAATAAACGATTTACACCTCTGAAATAAAAATTTCTACCTTTTCTTTCGAATATATGTACTATTCTGCAGAGTCTGGTGCTATCCATACTCACCCTTACATGTTTTCACCGAGTGTTTGTAGTTTCAATGAAATAAAGCTTGAGTTAGCAGGAAGACTTGCTCAGAGCCATTAAACAGACTTCACAGCATGACTTGCAGGAGAATATGAAGCGACAAACACCTGATGGATTTTACTGGTGAACCTTCTACATGTCTCCGAGTTTTTATTATGTGCTGCTTGTGTGAATTGAATACTTTGTGTGAAGATTTTTATGACTCTGAAATAAACGCATTCAGAAGCCACTAACAGAACAAGTGTCCCTCTAATTCAAAGTGAAGAACGTATTTCACTAGTACTTTAACCCTTATACTAATAAAGCTCTAAATGACTTCTATTAGAAAACAAGAGCCTCCTGTATGCCGACTTCGAGTTGCAAAAGGCCCAAGTAATCTATTTTAAAATCGGCTTCCAACGTGGATTAAAAGAGGGCCTGAAAATAGATTACGAGCTCAACAAGCCCTCCTCCCGGGAGTTAAGCGAGCACATACTAAATCCCGGCATCAGTTCTTATCTTTTGAGAGCCGTCTTCTAGTAGGCGCGCTTTCCTTTCGGCCACCGGTATGTTTGCCCCTTCCGGAGGCCAGTGCGTCACGGTGCATAGCCGCTGGAAGCCGTGTAGCTCCCGGAAGGAGAGGACCACTAGCCGGAGAGGGAAGTGCCGCCGCCTCCCAGAGACGGGTGGGGAGTGCTGAGCGAACGGCTATGAGGTCTGCCCCCTCTTTCCCAACGCGCGGCCCCAGTAAGTCCAGACGCGACAAAACCCGTCCGACAGCCAGCGGGCGGCTGGGCCCGACGGTCCCGAAGGCCGACTCCAAGACGGGCAAGCGCCGGGCCCGCCCGCAAGAGCAGCCCAGCCCGCTACCTGCTGGTCTCCAGCGACGAATACCGTTCGGGCACGATATGGAGACAGTGCTGGAAGAAGCGCACATGCCGGTCCCGCAGGAATTCCAGCCGCTCCGGCTCCTCCGAGCACGCCTGCTCTCCCTGGCATAACGCCTCCGCCGCCATCTCACACCTGCCTGGACCCGGCGCACACGCACTGCGTCATTAATGGCCCCGCCCCCGCGGTGACGTCACTGGGCCCGGGCCCCACCCCAAGGAGGGTTGCGTATTGGGTTGATGTTTCGCGCGTCCTTGTACTGCGGCAGAATGTAGTTAAATATGCTTTTAATGTGAACGGAAATACATGCCGTCACCAAAATCCCGCCAGCCTGACAGATGGCGTTTCAAATCCGACACTCGCAAAAGACAAGGGTAATAGACGCCATCGCGCCAAGCAAGTTTTGTGACAGCTATTGAGGACTGCTGTCCGCTTTCCAGGCAAGGCGCTCATCCTGCGACAGGGACAGGCAGTTGCTCATCTATAATCCTTGTCTCCAAGCTGGAATAGCGCTAAAATCACAAAGCATAAAGACCTTATATGTAAATGTATTTTTTGTCATGGTACGTGTCTATAGGCCTCCTCCTTACCTATGAGGAATATGTAAAAGCTGTTAGGAAGCTGTTGGTGGTATGTCGTTTGTGCATTCCTCCCAGACCTTGGTGGATTTGTACAACCCGGAGCGATCTCTGGTTACCTCAATCTCGATCTAAAAGTGAAATAAACAAACAAATTGGTCTTTGTCACTGATCACAGAATGAGCCAAGAGCACTTACTAGGTCTGCACCTTAGCAATACGTGCAGAATAAACAAAAGGCAGCTAGTCAGCCAGAGAGAGACTTTCCCCTCCACACTCACAGGAAATAAAGAAAAGAGCAGAAAGGTGGAATCAGTACGAGGGGCAACAACTGCTTGAGGTCATTAAACTTTACAATCATTTAAAAGGTTAAACTCTTAAGAATCACACAATGTTCCAACACTCTTCTGGAAGCCAGCCTACTAATTTAACTAATAATGGAAAACTATTTAAAAAGGCGAAACCACCACCCATGTTGCAGCTCATTTGTATGAGCTATAGGCTTTGGCCAGAATAAATAATGCTGGGACATAAATAAGGTCTCTTGCCTCCTTTTTCTTTTTCAAAACACAAACCCAACTATGCTTGTTGTGTTTTTGTCTTCTGATAACTAGCATGACTATTTTTCCTTTATCAGCTATTTAGAGATGTAAAAATAATTGTTCCTTAGCTCAGTGAAGAAAAAAAGGTTTGAACAACCAAGCTGCACGCTCCTCAGATTAAAACAAACAATAAAAGGTAAGCTACCTTCTCTCTTAACTTCGCCAGCCTTTTTTCCTTTTCTAATTTCTCTAATTCTTTGGCTTGTTTCTGTAGAATCCTTAGCTCCAGCTTATGGAGATCCTGAAACATGTAATGAATAGAAGAACAACCTTTTACTTGAAGTAAAACAAATTGTATGAAAATCTATATGCAACATTTTAACAGTTAATTTTTTTGGTGGTTTGAAATTGTTATAGCACAGAATAACGTAACACTAGGTAGCTACTTGTAATAGCTTGTCCTGCACAAATTATAATTACACAGTTTTCATTGAAAAGAAATTGTAGTCGTTTAAATTCTGTTTATAAATGTGTGATAGTTGACAATAATAGCAATTCTGCAATAATCAGATTTACATTGATGTGGAATCTAACTTGACCTTACAGCTACTGAAACCTGGAGGACATTTAAACATGTCTATTTCAGATCTGCCTACAACAACCAGGTCTTCTGATGTTTTCTATAGCATGGAAAGCAACACACCCCAAGCTGCTTTCTCCAAGTGTTTCTGCATTGACATAGATAAAACAAGTTCTATATGTAGAAATACAGGATTGAACTTAAGATATTGAGGAACATCTTCATGTAAAATACTGCTTTTTACTGTTTGTTGTATGTAACAGATGCTGTTATTCATAGTGGATCAAAAATAGCTATAAATTAATGAAACCTGGGTTTTTAAAAGTATTTATATTGTAGGAGTAAGTAGGCAAATTTAAAACTGCACCACATGTAAATGAAGATGTAATTACGCACACGCTCTTGAAACTTGGTCATTTTTTCTGCAGTTTTCTTTATTTCCTTCTTTTCATCTTCTCCCATCTCCTTTACTTTCTTCTGCAAGGTATATCTTTCCAACAGTAACTTCACATGATGATGCTGTTGGCATTCTTTTTGTTGTGTTATCTCTTTCTCTTGTAGTTTTAGCTGTGATTCTTGTTCCATTGCAAATGCTATTGCTTTCTTTTTCTTCCAAGCTTCAACTGCTGCTTGCTCTCTTTCTCTTTCTTCTTTTTGCTTCTTTGCTTCTCTGTGCTCCAGCCATAGTTCCTTCAGCATTTTATCAGATTTCTCTTTCTTCCTTACGTTTCCATCTTTTCCTTGCTGCTGCTTTTCTCTCGATTTTCTAATTGCCTGCAAAAGAACAGCAGTAAAAAAACCCCAACTTGTCATGAAAACTTTACACTTTCCTGTTGTCAGTCTGATAAAAACATGTTCCAAGGACAAAAAAAATGTAGACAGGATGTGCTGGTTTAAGGCTAATTGGAATATTTTAATGAAGAAAACTATACTGTAGGCTGTGAAAGGAAAAACAAGGGTGATGTCTACTTCACTCATAGGCTTGCTGTGATGTTTAGGAATAAGTACTCAAAACAAAAGATAAGCCACTTGAGCTTGTCACAGTCTCAGTCGGGCTTGTCGCGGGCTCTGGGGTACAGTGNCCTAACCTTCCAGCCGACTGATTTTTAGCCTGGCTAATTTTACAAAGTGGGGGGGGGCGGGTATCTCCCAAACCCACATCACAGGAAGAAGTACTTATGTCTCCTTTAATTTATTGTGTTCATGTTAACTTTGGGTCATTGTGAATATTAATGTAGTATACTTTTAAATGCAAACACATTTCAAGTCTTTTTTTTTTTCCTTCAAATTAACAATTTCACCTACTATCTTACAATTCAGTTTTTATGTCAGTGGATGTTTTCTTAGTCAGATGGATAGTTCCTGAAAGAATCATAATTCTCTATATCTGTATGGCATAGTGTATAATGCCTATAAGCCTGGACAGATGTTTTTCAGGACTGGTCTAACTAGAACTGCAATTTCAGAGAGGATCACTTACTGTTCTGGGATTGGCAGTTAACCTGGGGGACCACTGCCATCAAAAGCATTTATAATATACTTTGTCAATCTGCAGCCTGCTTCAGTGTGTTCTTATGTCTATGCTTATTGATAATTCTTAGACAGATATTTCTGGCAAGTTGAGGATATAAAAGACCACCAGAGAGGCATAATAAGAAATGCGTGCATTTTAAAAATCAGTACCTTTTCTTAAAGCTACAAAAGTCCTAAATTGGTTACTTTACCTCTTTCTTTCTTTTGTGTAAAGTTAGAAATTCTTGATACCATTTGTCATGCTGTTCAATATCTTCTTTTGTTTTTCCACAGAGATACTCAATGGCTTCATCCATGTAAGATAGGTTTCGTTTGTGTTTTGTCCATGCTTTCAGAAAATTTTGGTGATCATAATCATCCCAGCCTCCCTGCTGCCCTCCTGTTTGCTGAAGAAATCTTCCAAACTCTACTACTTCTTCAAGTAGGCAATCTTCCTGCGTTTTATCAACTGAGACCCCAGCTGATGGTAATTTCAAAACTTTTTCTGTTCTCGAGTTGCCTAACACCCACAGTTCCATTTTTCTCTCAAAGACACTGAGCTCATTAATGGTAGTTTTTTCCTCCCTCAAAAGCTGTTCATATCTGAAAAAAAAAAAAAAAACCAAACAATGAAATTTAAGAAAAAAAAAAAATCCAGTATTCATTGTTCATTCACACAGAATGAACTTTGGAATTCCTCAATGCTACACAAAAGCTATTCTTTAAGGACAATGAAAATGCTAACCACAGGTAACAGCACAGTTCTAATGATTCCATACTAAAGCACTGCACAATCAGAATTAAGTTACCTGTTCAGCCAAAGCATACATTTATGGCACTCAAACAACTCAATCCCCTCCTGACACCAGAAGAGAGAAGGGGAAAGAAACCACACACCACCCACTTAACAGCAACAACAGAAACCCTGCAATCTACTCTCTTCTGCAGCCTTTCTCTGAAAAGCCTTTTCACAGGAAAGTTATTCATGTATTGGATCACTGGAACAGCCATATAAAGTCTCTAAAAGGCTGTGTATCAAGATTCTAACATTGATAGTCTGAGTTTTGAGAATCACAAGAATCACTAGCAAAGGATAAATCAATAGAACAGTTTGCTTGATTAATGCAGTTTTCACTGTGTCTTATGAAAGCACTTTTTCTTCTATCTGAAGCATGTATAAACATACATTTGCCTCTGTTCTTCTTTAAAAGCATTGATTGCATTTTCAATTTCTTCCATCATTTCCTTGAGGTTGTCAACAACTAAAAGGCAAAAGAAGGAAAGAGCTTATCACTAGAGCTCTTGTCTACAATATTTACCAGTAATTCAGCACTATCCAGAGATGTAGACACTCAGAGGGACTTCAGGGACACTTTTATTTCAGTGTACAAAAGGCAGACAGCCTTCTATCTCAGTCTTAAAAGATGGACCTTTTGGGCGTGATTTCACAGTGATTTTGCTAGCTGGATCCAAATCCCAGTATAAATATTTATTTCCATTAAACAGCTCTTATTCTGCAGAACCTTCAGCTGATTCACAGAAAATGACAGTCTTATTGTAGAGATCTTCCACTTCTGTTTTCTGGTTTGTTTTGGGTTTTTGTTTTTTTTTTATGACAATGCAGTTAATAACTTAAGAAGCACACTCAAGTCTCTGGTTTACAGCAGGCTGTAGCAATCCTATTGAACTTACAGGTTAACACCTTCACAAAGCTGACAAATATCAAAGTAAGACTTGATCCTGTACTCTTGGCATGCTGTAATCCTGCTGTCGAGGAAGACAGCAAGATAGCTGTCTAGGGAACATCTGTTTTTCAATTGTAGGAAAGAAGTTTTAAAGTACGATTTAAACAAGCATAGCATCTCTATGGGTGCACATTGAACCAACAGTTTAACTAATTTGGCTTGGCTTTAAAAAAAATCAATAAACTAAATTAGTACAGTTACAGCATCTAGTTATACCTATTTTAGTTCAGCTTTCATGCCTTGTTAGTTCTTGATACCTTTGCTGACAGCTTAGGATGCCTTTTCTTATAAAATCATATAATAGCCTGGGTTGGAAGGGACGGCCAGAGGTGATCTAGTCCAACCACCCCTGCAGTCAGCAGTGACATCCTCAACTTGACCAGGCTGCCCACAGCCCTGTGAAGCCTCACTCTGAATATCTCCAGGGATGGGGCCCCAACCACTTCCCTGGGCAACCTGTTCCAGTGTTCCACCACCCTCATAGTAAAGAACCTGTTCCTAACATCCAATCTAAGTCTGCTCTTCTCTAGTTTGAAGCCACTACCCTCGTCCTATTACCACAGGCTTTTGTAAACTCTCTATGCTTATGGTAGGCCCCCTTCAGGTACTGGAGGTGTCCCCAAAGCCTCTTTTCCAGGCTGAACTGTCCAGCTTGTCGTCATAGCAGAGGTGCTCCAACCACCTGATCATTTTTGTGGCCCTGCTCTGGACCCACTCCATCAGGACCATGTCCTTCCTATATTGAGGCCTCCAAGCCTGGACGCAGTACTCAGATGAAGTCTCACCAGAGCAGAGTGAAGTGGCAGAATCACATCTCTGCTAGCTGTGATTCTTTTGATGCGGCCCAGCACACGACTGGCCTTCTGGACTGCAAGAACACACTGTCTGCTCATGTCCAGCTTTTTGTCCATCAGCACCCACAAGTTCCCACCCTGTATTGATAGTGACGATTGCTCCAGCCCAGGTGCACAACCCTGCATTTGCTCTTGCTGAATCTCGTGAGGTTCACCAGGGCCCATCTGTCCAGCTTGTCCAGGTCCCTCTGGATGACATCCCATTCCTCTGGTGTATTGACAATACCACTCAGCTTGGTGTCATCTGCAAACTTGCTGATGACGCACTTGATCTCACTGTCTATATCATTGATAGCAATATTAAATAGCACAAGTCTCAGTACAGACCCGTGAGGGACACCACTTGTCACTGCTTTCCATCTGGACTTCAAGCCATTGAGCACCACCACCCTCTGGACATGACCATTCAGCCAATCCCCTATCCGCTGGACAGTCTACCATTCAAATCTATCTTTCCAACTTGGTGAACAGGGTGTTAGGGGGTACTGTGTCAAAAATGGGTGTAATATTTTCTTTCTTCCAGTCCCCAGGGACTTCACCTGACTGCCAGGATTTTTCAGATATCATGGGGAGTGGCTTGGGAACTGCATCGGTTAGTTCCCTCAGGACTCTGGGATGCATTTTGTCAAGTCCCATAGACTTGTATATTTTCAGGTTCCTCAGATGATCATGCACTTCATCTTCACTTACAGTGAGAGAGACTTTGTCTCCCTGGTCTCCAACTCCATCAACATGAGAGCCATAAGGAGAAGGGTTGCCAGTGAAGATTGAGGCACAAAAGTTGTTGAGAACCTCAGCCTTCTCCTCATCTGTTGACAGTAATTCCCCACTGTTGCTCATCAGTGGGGTATGCTTCCTTTTATGGTTAATGTACCTGCAGAAGCCTTTCTTGTTTTCCTTTACATCCCTTGCCAAGTTCAGTTCCAGCTGTGTCTTAACCTTCCCGACCTTGTCCCTACACAATCAGGCAACATCCCTATACTCTTCCCAGGATACCTGTCCCCTCTTCCATTTCCTATGTAGTCCCAACTTGCCCTTTAGTTTGACCAGCAGGTCACAGCTTAGCCATGGTGGTCACTTGCCTTCCTTGCCTGCTGTATTACACCTGGGGATTAAGATCTGTTGTGCTCTATAGAAAGCATCCTTAAAGATCTGCCAACTCTGTTCTGCTCCTTTGTCCCTGAGGGCTGTTTTCTCTGGGGTCCTATTTACTAACTCCTTAAAGAGCCGGAAGTTTGTTTTCCTAAAATGTAGAGTCCTAGCTATCATTCTCTTGGGCTTCATACCCCTTAGGACAGTGAACTGCTCTAGTGCATGATCACTGCAGCCCAGGCTGCCTTCAACTTTGACATCCCTGATGACTTCACTTGCATTTGTGATAAAAAGATCAGGTAGGGCTGTTAATTTCTTAAGAGGTTGTCACCTAAGCACTCTAGGAGCCTCCTGAACTGCCTACAGCTAACCATACTACTTTTCCAACAGATGTCAGGGTGGTTAAAACCCCCTAGAAGGATGAGAGCCTGTGATCGTGATGTCTCCTTGAGCTGGAGTAAGGCTTCATCAATATACTCCCCTTGATTGGGCAGCCTCGTAAAGGTCCAGAAATATATACGTGGGTCATCATCATTGGGATAATCATTTGGGATAATTTTTTTGGCATATGGGAGTTTGGCACTTGGTCCCCTGGGGTCAAATAAGGGGCTTTGAACTCGGGAGCCACCCTGGCGGGACTTAGGACCCTGGGGATTCCCTGGAGTCGAAGGCGGCAGAAACGCCTGGAGACAGAGGCAGGTTTTGAAGCCCTAGAAACTGGTAGATTTGACAGCCTAGGAGATGGCTTCAGGCGCGCCCCCGCGCGCTCCGCCGACCCATCGGGGCAGCTGTCAACTGCTTGACGGCAAGGTATGAAACTGTAATAACGACCGCTTAGAGGACTGCTTGAGAGACTGCCTGAGGGTTGCTTGAAAACCTGCTTAGGGACGTGCTTGAGAACGGCTTAGGAGCCTGCTTAAGGGGCTGCTTAGAGAGCTGTTTGAGAACTGTCTGCTGGGAGAGGCGGCGGTTACTACCTGCCGTGAGGAGCCACTGCCTGCCTACCTGCCTGCCTGTATTGCCGGCGTGCGCCCGACAGACAGAAAAGCTGCCGCAAAGAGGGACAGGCGTCCCACCGGGCCTCGCCCCCCACCCACCCCTGTTTACGTCATCATCGCTTGACCATCGCGGTATTTATTCGCAGTCTGGCAAATAAACCCTTTCAGGCACTTGACTCCGTTTTGAGTCTTAATTCTGTTCCCGAGAATGTAAAGTTAGTCACATAAAAGGTCAGATTTGGCGTCAATCAGAAGTTAAGCTCAGCCACACCCAGCACCAGCTGGGACACAAGGGGTTTTTTATCTTCTGCCACCATTGGACCGTGACAGGCCTGTAACAGATGCCTACCGCAAGGCTCCCTTTGTTGTCCCAATCCCTAATACAAGCTTTCAACCTGCTCGTGGCTGTTCTGTACCAATGGAACAGGGACCAAATAAATGACATGAGAGGCATTTTACCTAGCATTAGAAAGCTTTCAGTCCGTAGGAAGGCTTCAACCTGAGTTCTACACAAGGTAGTAGAATCACAGGAGAATGGTTCTTTCAGTGCCTGTTTGCCAAAAGTTGTCCTGGGTTGCTTCAACATTTTCCCCAGCACTAAAATATTAACCTCTATTTTACATACAGTATGGAATTATATATAGAAAATACCTTTCCTGAAGAAATAAACCCACATCACTTCTAAGACAGTTTATCTGTTTGCACACAGAACTGTATGATCTTTCAGCTTTTTTAAACTTTCTACTGTCTTCCCCTATTTCTGGAAAATCAGACCAAGTGAAGAAGTATACAAAGTCTGCAGGAGAATCACAAGCCCAGCTATGCAAGAAACATATCTATAGAGGGAAAAAAATGTTTTAAAATCTGTCGTCACAACTTACGTTCTGGTGTAGGCTTCACAGCTTGTAACTGTTGCTGAAGTCTCTTTACGTTACTTTGTATTTTTGAGAGGTGCTGCAGGATCTTAGCCTCTGTTAAACAAAATAAGGTGCTGATAGATCTAACAGTTTCTTTGTGCTTTCAGTTCAGTGCAAGAGCAATGAAATGTCCAGAATAAACTAGGGAACCCAGAAATACAGTACTGATGAGGATGAAGTTCTGGATACATCTGAGGTACTAAGGAGCTGTGTCTTCTAAAAGTTTTGGTTAAAGGAAGGGATAACAGAGTCCAAGACCTAGAAATGTAGCTAAGGCATGACTCTACTGGTTCCTGCTGAGAAGACAGAAAATGCAAAAGCATGTAGATCACGCTGAAAGACTCAAACATGGTAAATGAGAAGTTTGGGAGTTCTTGTATACACCCTAAAAGATCATACTCTAACACTCCTCCACATCTCACTTAGAGTGCTTTACACTTCTCATCTTTGTCCCCTTTATTATCTCACAACAATATCTGTATCCATACTTCCATGCTCCCTTACACCTGGAAAATTTTTTGAAATTAATTTAATCATTCCTCAAAAATATTTACATTTTTTAAGGATTGCAAGATGTAAAGGATAAGTTAAGTTTCCTTAATTAAAAGATGGGCATTAAAACACACAGAAATTTGTAAGGTAACTGTATTTTTAATTATCTTTAAGTGTCCTGTCCCATCTTCAATTTATTTTGCTTTGACCTTCTACATCAGAAGGCAGATCATGATTTATTTCATTACATTTTAACTAATCTCAGTACTGGCACATTTTTTCATTAAGTATTTAATTAGTTCATAAGTGGAACAGCTATTTTAGGACAGGATGTGTACCATCTCAAAGCACTGTTTAGTCATTGAGTATTCAATATAAATTAATCTGAAAAATCCAAACACAGAACTATTCAAAAATATTATTTAAGGGCAGCAATCAGTATGTGAAAACTTGTATCTTGTTAAGTATGTATTTATTATACCTTAGCTGGACTACAATAGATTTTGCAATACGCACACAAAATTGCTTCCACATTTCTAAATCAGTAACTTTCCATAAGTTACTTTGGGTAGTATCTGCTACATTTAAGATCGAAAGAAAACTGTTAATAACACAGAAGGCCCAAAATGTAAATTGGTGCTTCTGAATTTTGCAAGTGAATTGTGGAAGTCTTCTTTATAAGTAGTACACATGGTGAAATACTACACTTTCATCAGCATCTACTTTCCACCCGAATTTGTCTCAAACCATTTAAAGCAAACAACAGTAAAAAACAAATGAAAACAGATAAAACACCACTTACTTTCAGCTTCCCTACTGACAGTCATGCTGCGTTCCAGTTCCTCTAGTATGCTGTATTCTGCCCTGATACTGCTCTTTCTATTGTAAAAATGTCCAGTTTTGCCTTTTTCTGTATTTGCAAGTCTGGAAAAAGAGGTTGCCGCATTGAGGAAGGCAAAAATACTTAGCAAAGCTCCAAGATTTTCCAGGGTTAATATATGGCTGAACCTGTGTCAACAGGACTGTCATAGATTTCACACAAATCATTGGTTTGTTCTTACAGCAGCTTTCAAGGAAAAAATCTTTCTGCAGTTCTAAGATTATACACCAAAGTAACGTAAGAACCTGAACAATAGAAAGAAGTTTACAAGAAAATTACCTCACTGACAGGCAGGGGTTCACACACAAAACAGCCTGAAAAGTTATTAGTATATTCACTATCAGGAGGCATTATGAATTTTCATCGGGAAGCACAGGGACGGAGCCAGGCTGCATTGAGGCAGCTGCACACATAGGTGGAGCCCCAGTACAAGTAAGGCATGTACATTCTCTCAGCCTTAACACTGTTAAAAATACTTCTGTAACAGAAGACTCAAATTGATTAGCTTTAAATAACTGAAGATATTTAAACTGCTACATTACTTACTGACTATGCTTTATGTATAGTACAGAGAGCTATAGGTGTCTTTTGCTTTCTTACTAAGGATGAAAGCTTTAGAGTACAAATCAGCATGAGATGTGCTTCGGAGGCAGTGCAATACTTCAACCTACAGAACAGCATATACAAGACTGCAGATAACGTAGTCCTGAGCATATCCGTGCAGCTTGATCCCACCATATTAGAGATTGGAACAGTGGGACACTGGTGCCACATAAGATGGAGACATGATTCCTAACATTAAGCAACACTACTGACAAACTAAGAAGCTCTATCAGTAGCAGCTTGATTCTTCATGAGGCTGTTTTGTTACAGGGTTTAAACCGCTATGCAGTGTGTCCTTACAGCTCAGAGTTCAAGTGCATTGCTGTCCACTGGAATTTACAGGCTAGACCCAAGTACTGAATCTCTCCACACAGTACACTAGAAGCCTTTGAACAGAACAGTTACAGGACAATGTGCTGTACTTAAATGGTATTTCTTCTTTGAAAGTTAATTGGAAACTTCTATGTTATCCAGCAGTCATTTCTTGAGCCACAACCTAGGATCCAGAATCACCAAGGAAAAGCTGATCCAGCATAAAACAGTACTCTCAAACAAGTGTCACTGTTCAATCAAGATTCATAGCTACAAACCTCTGCTTCAGCTGGCTGGTATGTCACTTCTTCCTCACATTGCTCTTACATTCAAGAAATCTCCCTGTTCTTTCAGCTGCCAGCAGAGCTGTTAAAGCAGTTAACTCAAGATACAGGAAAACACTTAAATCACTTCTGTGATTTGGAAAATCACCCCCATTTTCCATTCTCCATTTTCCTAGATACTCTAAATGAACTGTTTTCAGTCCTTTCAGATGAATCTGTTGTAATGCTGCTGCGGCTTTGCTTTTGTGGGTGTGTCTTAAGGGCTTTAGGTCCTTACGTAAGCACAGCTGAGCAGGAAAACTGAGAACTCAGTTAAGCCACATCCACTTTTTCTCTTTTGTCCATCTAGCGTAGTAATAGCTTAATAAAGATGACTGACCAAAGTCCAAACAGTAATTAGAACAGGGGACTCTGCAGCTCATGAGCCTATTCTGAACTACTGTATCAACACAATAATCTCTGACTGAGCTCCTGAAAAGGAAATATTAACCTAAAGGTTTTATTACCATAAATTCCTTACCTTGAACCTTCAGTTATCTCTAGAACTGCATGAAAATATAATTATGATGAAGTGTTTAACTTACTCAGTTTTTAGCTTTTCTGCAGTTCTTATGAATTCAACTTTCTTATCTTGTTCAGCTTTCATCTTCCAGTTGTGAAACTGTCGACCAGCACCTGCAGTACTGTCACTCTGTATGTAACAAAATCAAATATTCAAAAGCAATTATTTATTTTTCAAATGCTTATTGCCTATTTTTTTTAATCAGACAACATGTCAGCACATAGTAATGAAATTACTTCAGTTCTATACAAGTGCAATTGAACTAATTTTAAATCGCACAGGTATAAAACTGCAGTGACAAGTGATGGCAAGCTGATGACTGTGTATAACTGCATTTTTCAGCAGAAAAATGGGAAGACTGCAACATCACCTTGCTTTAACAGAGGCTGTTTGCCACACTGCAATACTTAAACAAGGCAACTGCCTTGCCTCTCGGGACAGTCAGTCTCGAGTCATACTACCTACCTGCCTGCCTGTAGGCACACAATCTGCACTGGACAAATCACCTACACAAGTAACTGGGCAAATCACATCTACTTCAAGAAAAGCATTAGCTTGGCTTCTCAAATCTGATTAATAACCCGTGCAAATTGCCCAACCTTATTAACAGCAATCCTGAACATCCATAGCATCACCACTGCTGGGAGTACAGACTAAGAAACCACCTGTTCAAGTTAGGAAGTTACTATTTTGAGGCCTGCTCGGCAACCCCACACTGTTCCTTACAGCTTTCTTTTTAATGTGTATCCCTACACATTGTATGCAGCTGAACTCCTCAACAGGACCGCAGAGAGGGGCATGCCCTGGCCAGCTGGAAAGGGCTGAGAGAAAGATAGCAGCCCCGCGCGGCGGCCTTTACCTGTTGCTGCCCAACAGCTGCCGCTGCAACGGCCACAGTCAGCGCAGCCATGTTGACGGCGGCTCCTGGCGGTCCCGCCCCGCCGCGGCGCTGGGGGGTGGCCTGCGCTGCTCCGCGGTTCCGCGTTTCGAGCCTCACAAAATCCTGAGATTTGGACAGCGGGAAGGCGAGTCGAGCTGCTCTGTGCGTGTGCGAGGTGCTGCCCTGCGAAATGAACACCAAAACTCGTGCAAAGCTATGAAGTAGGTGTATTTTATTACAGCACTGGGTGCAGGCAAGATCACTCCATCAGTCCTGCATGCCCCATGCTGGCACAAGCCACAGTTTATATTACAAGAGTATACATATTCATAATNCTGTAATCCCCATGACGTATTGTCCTTTGTTACCTCATGCAATATTCTTCCTTGCTTCCATAGTTTTTGTGTATCTGTTTCAATTCATCCTGACTGATCTATATATGTACAACATGTGGTATTAATTAAGGTGCACACCCCTCCCATTTAAGCTATAATAATATCCAAAGCAGGCCTGTTTTGACGTGTCACGCTAGTCAGAGACTGGACCTCGTCTTTTAGTTTCTGTAATGCATCAGCAGTGGAGTTAATAATTGTTTCCATTGTGGCTGAAATATTTACTATTGCTCTTTCAATCTGTACTACTCCCAATGCAGGAATTAATGGTCAGACAAGACTATGATATCCAATATTACATCTATCAAGGGGGTTTGCTACTCTTCAATTTCTTCTCCAAAGAGTTCTCCAGTATCCTTTGGGCCTGATTTAATTATGGATAGTGATTTGTGGAGTCAAGTAACCTGCAGTACAGACTCCTGTCCAGTTTTGAGGTAAACTCTTTATGGCATTATTATGTCCACATAGCCACCAATACTTATAAGGTAATATGCAATCAATCTGATTTAGTAGGGCTACACCAGTGTCATTGTAGGCCTAAACAGGCCAAATTAGGCTTGTACATGTCCTGGCTTGCCCAGGCATGTTTTTCTGCTCTCCTTCCTTCTGTTTTGGGGAGAGCAACCACGGGAAAAAGGGACAAAGAACCTGGAGCCACTGTCTGGGGTCTGTAGCCTGCCCAGCAACTGAAGTAAACAAGGTGCTCATGGTTGC